>JAQGCA010001887.1:0-15562 GCA_034698945.1 Protaphorura quadriocellata
TTTTGAAGTCCTATATTGAGTATTTTGAGCAAAGTATTTTCAAAATACTTTACCGAGTATTTTGCCCATCTATGCTCGGTGTCTTAGACATGTACGTGTCATTTTAGCAAAAGAAGTATACGTACCAGGAGCTACGGGTCGTCTCGTCAACTATAAACATGGATGACTAAGCGACTTAGGAATGTTTGAGCGAACAGAAAGTACAGTGATTTTTAGTGGACTTTGTTTTTCGTATGATATTTAATACCAAATACGAATGAATCATACAACTCAATCAAAAACATCAGTATTTTGACCATGCCTTTAAATAATGTTCCCTTAAAATTAATTTAAAGTTTGACTAATTATAGTTTAAATTAACTCTAAAGTCTAACTGTAGTATAAAGTAATATACTTCAAAGTACAAAAGTACAAATGCAAAAGATTATTAAATTACATTTGGGTCTATTCTATAAAATACTCTAATTGTAAGCTTAAACCAAGGAGGATAAACAAGGTCTTCAGGTAGTCAGGAGAGCTACAACGGAGTAAACAATTGAAATGACAACTTTTCTCTAGCCTGGTCCGGCTTCCCATTCCTATGCCAATGTACTACGAAAACCTGGTTTCCGGAACAAGACATGGAATTTAATAAAAAGTTGAACCAAAATTAAAAAATCTATCTACCTTTAATTCAATAACGATTTTTACCCTTCCCTTCAGTTTTTTCTTGCGAATCAGAATATGGAAACGGAAAAGAGATTGGATTAGGTCTAAGCATTAAAAATTTGGTAAAAATGGATACAGTTTTCTTATCCACTAGGAAATTGGCTTGGACTTTTCCGGTTACTATGCCATCCTTACGTGTGGATTGAGGTATACATTTTGGCTCTCCTAGTACCCGGTTTACCCTCCTTCCTTAAAACTACACCATAACGATTTAATCAATTAATGGCAATCACAAGCGTTGTCCAGACAATGCCCACTTTCTTTGTCGTCGTCGTCGTCCGAAAATTCTTCCAGCTTAAAGACTTCACCAATTTCCTAACAGAATAGAAAATACAAACAAAAAAGTGTGATTAGTGTTTGAATTAAAATAACCCCAAAATTTAATTCAAATCAAACACTAATGAAAGTCTGACTTTAGAAACATATAACAAAGACTAGGAAATGCATTCTATAATTAAAAATGCAAATTATCAAATGCTTTAGAAATTATGCCAGTCACAGTCACAGTCAGCAGAATCCAACTGGATTAGAATTTATGACATTCATTAGAGGAAAGGTTACCAAAAAACTAATTTTCCTGATATTCGCATTATCTGTTTCCCAAAAATAAAACATTAAGTAGAAAATTAATGGCACAAAAATCTAGCTGCTAGTAACTTGAATTTACGTGGGTTAGAATAACAATACATTAACTACGCAAATAAAAAGAAAGACCGGGTAAAGCAGAATACTACATATTTAAAAAATGTAAACCGGATGTTAATTGGATTTTCTTCCTATGTCGAATTAATTTTGACTGAGATATCAGAATCACTGCTAATCATCATACCGTCACACAAAAATTTACAAAATCTAATAAATTCAAGAAATATATATAAATAATTTGGGAAAGTTAACTTACCATATTATCATCTAAGTCTTCTGCGATGTGGCAGACGTCCCAGAATTTTGGAAGCAATTCTAAATCAGGCTTTACATCAACATCCATGCCGAGAGACAGAGAACAATAGCTCTCAATTAAAGGAATAGTTTCTGTTTCCATATTTTGTTTGTCGTTCACATCAGAATCAGTAATGCCTTCGACACTTTGGACGTCAGTCGACTGAGAGTGACCAATCTGGGGAAAATAGAAAATCGAAACAAATGAATCGAGACAGTACGGCCCAAAAACGTAAAGAAACCCAGGGCGTGCTAGATATCCAAATATTTACAGCTACAACCTTTCATATCTGTGTCCTAGCCACAAATTCGATGCTATTATCCGCAAAATGCAAATTATTACTGGAAATTTTAATTCTCTACTTCTGTCCTTCTATCCAAAGGAGCCTGAGTTTGGCTTTTGGAAAGACACATCTAGAATTAGTCGCTACTGACGGGGTGGTTGAATTGTGGCTGGGAATTTGGAATGTCCGTGAGTAAAAATTGTTGTGGGATTTTAAATTTACAAAATTTAAACATTTATGCACATGGGCACAGTTAAAGTTAATTATAATATTAATATACTGTATGAGAATTCGGCTGTTCAAATAATTCTATGTCTTACAAGGGATAGCCACGAACGACATGTGTAAGAGAACCTTGACCCGACCCCTATTTTTCTTAATAAATTGACATTCCCTGAGTGGGGTCTGAGAATATTTTCTCCTCAGTTTAGTATTATTCGTTTTATACAAAAAAAATCTGAACATTTATTTCTTCAAATGAGGAAATGAGTCACAAAAACTCACAAAATTTCACAAGAATATAAATAAAATATATATATTAATAGAACTAAAACTATCAATTGAAGACTTTGTTGAGTCCAACTATAAGGTGGCGAAGGTTCAGGTGTCCGGACAAAGACTTCCTCCTTCAAAAAATATTATAAATCAAAATTATTATTTTAAGAATGTTTGTAGTATTTACTACCAAGGTCAAGATTACTTTTCATATAAAAGGTGACACAATTTCTGGAAATGTGGTCCGGAATGTTTATCTCAATTATTGAAAGGAATTGTAAAAATTCTATTATACTTAGCCCAACTGGCTTTCCCTAATCAAATCGTTGTGCAAAATCAGAGTATAGTATGAAGATATTTGAAGTATTAACATTAAGACAAAATTGATGTGTTTGGTCCGTACTACTAAGACTTGCATGGCTTCACAGAATCACCTTTATTTGTATATTTAATTAACGAACTCAATTCCAATTCCAACTAATCAAGAAAATTTGGTTGATCTGTATTCAATTTAATTAACAATTTGCAAAAAAGAATGTATTTGTCAACCGACATTCACATTCGTGACTATCCTGAGAATATCTCATTTCAATTAATAAATATTGACCAGTTTAGTACACTTTTAATTTTTAATCAATTAGTTAGTGAATATTTTGAAGAATCAGATTAGATCGATTACATTATAATTGCATATGAAATAAATAATTTTTACCAGTTCATAAGTTGACGAAGCCAACATCGGCAATTCGATCGGGGCTGGAGACCCCAAAGGGGTTGGAGGTTCCATGGGAGATGGAGGTCGAAGCTTCGGGGGAGGGGATACCGGTGCCTGCCGTTGCCTCTTCAGAACTGGCATGTCCAAACCATGCCGGGTCAAGACAGGGATATCTGCCCTTGTCAACCTCGGGGGAGGAGTTTCGTTTTTGACATCCGTGTTCGACGTGACCTTAACTTTCCTTAGGTCGGCCCTCTTCACCCATGCATTATGAGAACTGCAATTTTATTTTAAAAATCCGAATTTGATAAATTACAAATTGTAAGGAATTGAAGACCACTTTACTTGCTTAATCGAATACTAAATAAATAATAAGCTAAGCATGAACACAATGTCTAATCTAACTCTAACTCGCCCCCTTGACCTCCTTTCCTAAATTATGCAGCAACTTTACCAAGGTCATCATGACACACCGACCATGTGACCCTTAATTAACCTGAACCTGAACAAACAAATTTAATCGGAAACTGGGTTAATCAAAATTAACAGAATGGCAAATTAGTTTTATTAATCACGCTTCAAATCATAGCGTGTCATTTTTTTTTAGAAAGATTGTCATTGAATTGTACCATTTTGAGAAATGGCTAAACTCAACCGTCAACCCTACTTCTGCTCTCAGCCGTCATGCCATGCCGAAAGACTTTCCTCTGAATTCCTCACCGTACCTCATGGTAGATACGGAAACAAAAGTGAGCGGACTGGGGGTAAAATTAGTTTTTATGCAAAATAGAAAGTGATATTCTGAAGGGTAAAAAAAGAGAAGTACCTACTCGTGAATTGTGAATATTCTGAGGTCTATAAAATTCATTAGAGCCTCCGGAGGTTAAGATCTTTAGTTATGAAAGTAACTCACCGGCGGTCATCTTAAATTACTTTAAGATTATTTCAAGTATGCTACGGGATGACGGTAGTTACGACATTCAGACCATTCCAAGGTTGGAGTAAAACAATTGTCATCCAACAGCGAATTCACGTAATTCGAACCTAATCGAGTTTGAATGTCGTTGTTCTTCCAAAATAAATTGACAGTGAATAAAAACTAATATTATGCATTTACAAGTCTTAGAAAACTATTTTTAGAGTGTTAAAAAAATTAGACGTACCTAGGAAATCCCGCCCACGATACGAAGTACTGCTGCCGTCCTCCAACTCTCTTTTTCTTTAAAACTTTATCAATGTAATATTCGTTCGGTCGAAGATTCGCGTATGCCATTTTCTGTTTTAAAAAAACAGTGGAATTAAAAAAAAACATCAGACAGATTCAAGAACGCAAATAATCTTCAACACAAATAATAAAATCTGATGCATCTGATAAGAATAAATGCGTCCTCTTATAAATTGACCTTTTAATTTTATGGTTTTCCATCCATAGGATGATAGGATAACATTTTATGAAATAATTCTTTATATCTCAAGTTTTCTAATATCAATAGCTTCCTTTTTCAATTATTATATAAATTACACAAAAATGAAATAATATGGAAAGAACGTGCTTGAAATAATTTCGACACCCAAACGACCCAACCTGCAAATTACAAGTAATAACCGAAGTCTAGAAATCATGACGATTTTGGGTAAAAACTGAAATTGCAGAAAAATATGACAGGTGATCGGGTATTGGGGTCGTCGGTTTGGGTAATTCATCAGTGTAACCGCAAATATTTATATCGGGCGGGAGCGCTAATAATCATTTTAGGTAATTCATTAACTCACAAACAGCACTTAGCAAAGAAAAAAAATCTGTAGTTGCCTCCAAAGATGCCAAAGATGCGTGTCCAACCGATGGGACACTGATGATCCACAAAAAACTGACAAAAACTGATAAGATGTACAGTGAAAGTGATTAAAATGTGTGATTGTGAATGTGTCCCTTTCTTTCAGCTTTTTTTTCCGTTGGGCTTTGGTTTGGTTTGAGAAAAAGCCGAGAAAATAAGCATGCAAAGCATCCCACGCACGGCACGAGACGCCGCCAACCCAGAAACGCACCAACGCACGAGGAATCCTCTGCACGTGTCAAATCAAAATTCACGTGTCTATTTCTTCCTGCATCTTTATTCAAAGTAAATAGCCATCAATATATGTATTTCCCGGGCAGGTACCCCCAGTAGTAGGTAGAAATCCTATATCTAGGATCTAGTTCCAACTATATACTTACATTAATTTAATTTGCAATCGCCGTAAGGCATTCATGCTCACGCATCAATGGTTTGCTTTCCAATTGCCGTAGGCGAGGTACCCATAGGAGTAAGAAAGCGTAGAGCGCTTAAAGACCTAGTTCTATGAATGCTTACATCAATTAAACTCATATTTAGGTAAGGCACTCATGCTCAAACATCAATGGTTTGCTTTGCAATTAGACTAGGCGAGGTACCGCTAGTAGAACGAGAATTCCAAGAGGCTGAAAAGCCATAGTTCCAGTTTCATATTATTTAGTCGAATTCGCCGTACGGCGTTTATGGTCAACATCAATGGTTTGCTTTGCAATTGGCCTGGGCGAGGTACCCTTAGTAGTACAAGAATTCCAAGAGGCTGGAAATAGGACACATAAACCGGTTTTAAAACCGTTGGTTTTCGGTTTCCGGTTAACCAAAAAAACCGGTTTCTACCTCCATTAAAACCGGTTTTGATCGGTTTTTAAATATGAATTTACCATGGCAGAATTCTTAAACGGACAAATTCATGGATATCATACACTTGTTTTAATGGTATGGGATGGAAATGGAATGTCAGCTTTATCGTGTGCATACCTTGACATCTTTATTGTAAATTCCAATTTGACAATTATCAGGAAATACCATTTGGGCATATTACGGAACTTTATAACAAAGCTGTCGTGTCTGACCTTGTGTGCGGGTCTTCGTGTATATACGAAATGCAAAAGAATGCTAAGTATATATTCCATGTGTCCATTCTCAGAGATGAAATAGGGTAGAGACCAACCTTGAGTAAATGGCACAGTTCACAGTTGAACGAACGAAATAAATAAATACGAAACGAGAGTCCGTAAGGCCCAAAAAATGCATGGGACTATAATGAGGTATTTCTATACATCTTTTTAGACTTGTTTTAAAGTTACAAAATTAATCCCAGGGTTGAAATAAAAAGCCTATTGTCGTATTCGATCTGCTAAAGATGGAGCCTCAGGAAGAGTGTCTGTAATTTCAAAATTATTTTACAACGAAAGGGATTCCGATGACCACATCATCTCAATTCCTGTCAGTCATGACCATCCAAAATTAAATTGTCCAGTTCATTTGTGAGATGAGCTATGAGCTAGAGGTGAGCGTTTGGTTCGGTGAATAATATGAATAAATATTTTTGGAACAAATTATACCCTCAAGTGTAAATGAATATTTAGACATTTTCTGCTTCCTGTTTGCTTATTGAATTTCAAAATTCTTGAACTTACCATTTCGACATTTACCACTATCGCTACATTATTTGTTTAAAGTGCTTTCATTTTGACTGAAATTAGTATTATTTTTAATTTTCGGTGAAAAACCGGTTAACCGGAACCCAATAACCTGAGAAAAACCAAAAACCGAAACCTGAATTCAAAACCGGTTTATACGCCCTAGCTGGAAACCCATAGTTCCAATGTTAGTCGAATTCGCCGCACGGCGTTTATGGTCAACATCAATGGGCAGCTTTCGAACTGGCCTAGGCGACGTACCCCTAGCCCCCGCCCCGGAAGAAACCCCGGTTTATGGAGAGACAGAAAATACAACGTTTTCTGAATTTTGAATCTATTTCTTAATTTCTAAAATTATGAATTCATTTGACATGCACCTAACCATCTCTATCAAAATAATTTATTTCTGGCAGATTTTTTTTCTGTAAAATTAGTGGATTGAATCTAATCAATTAGAGACTGGACGATTGTGGACTGTATCATTTGTTCAAGTCAGCAGCAGTCGGAAAAAATACTGTAATTTGTCTTTTATTTTTGGAAGACTGTCTCCATTGCCAAATTATTAAGCAGTTTCTATTTATTTTTATTTATACATTGTAACACAGTGCCCCATTGCTGGTTCCTTACGTTACGTTGCGTTGTAAGAAGTTGGCGATGCGATGATGTTAGACTGATGATACCAGATGGAACGTTAATTAATTTATATATTTTTTATTGTGCTGCGAAGTTGAGGGAACAAGAAGTAGCCACAACTTATTATTCATAAGAAATGATGATATCGGAATCGTCATAGTCGTTAGGTTTTGGGAGCTTTCTATCATTCGGGGCGATGTGGTTTGTTCTCGCTAAGCTGAAAGAATGGTGTTTCTACCGACTACTATACTAGTAATATCCTTCTTTGCCCAAATTAAACAGATAACTCAAGATACCCAATATTGTATGTACTGCTATTTTAAAACTCCTTGATGCAAATATCAATTACTGGATGCAAGACTTTCCAGGTAGAAGCAAAATTTTTTGGTTTACTTTCTCCAATTCTGCTTTGGATTGGAGAAAGTGAAAGTGATCTGAGTGTAAACGGGTCGGCCGGTTAATATTTGACGACCATAGTTCGTTTTGTGTGTTGAATACGTACAAATATAAATTTTGAAATATGAAACATGAATCAGACGATCCAATTTATTTTCAGACTTTCATCGCGAAGTTGGGGTTTTGACCCCTCGTTCAGTCCTGAAAAGACTCATTTGTTTTAGGAAACG
The DNA here is from genome assembly GCA_034698945.1 of Protaphorura quadriocellata. Classification (NCBI taxonomy): domain Eukaryota; kingdom Metazoa; phylum Arthropoda; class Collembola; order Poduromorpha; family Onychiuridae; genus Protaphorura; species Protaphorura quadriocellata. Next base: position 7,873 of record JAQGCA010001887.1, read on the forward strand.
CGTCTTTGGTGACCAGCTTTTCCGCCCCGTAATCGTTTTTTTACAAATAAAAGAGACGGATATTTAAGCATACGCCATACAATTAATCTGAATTAACGAGAGTATTATTGTAGAAAGACTTTTGCTGTCAAATATCTAAGAATTCTAGACTGGGAATCAAACCCGGGTTATTATTTAGAATATGAGTAGAAGTCTGGGATTTTAGTACGTTTTGTACTTGGACATTTTCTTAACTGATTCATTATTCTAATTTCTTGTACAAATCCCCTCATTGGCGTCATTGGTACTTTATTTCATACAGTCTCACACTTTAGTAAGTATTTTCAGAGGTAAGGTTTGCATCAGTTCTAGCTCAGCTCCATTGTACGGAGTTGCGTTGAGTTCATGGATTTAACATTATATCCGAAAACTCTTGCCATTTCTAAACTGTGAGCATAGATGGGAGATCTTTCGTCTTTGTTCATTCACTAAAGCTTTACGGTAGGATGCACGGGACGGTGGACTCTAAAAGGATATTTTATTCTATAAAAAGAAGAGTTCGTTTTAAAATGTAATACATAGAGTGTTAGGGTAAAACAACATGCTTTAATAATAGTCTGTTGTATTTTTTAAGACTGCATCGATTCGGTTTCCAGTATCTACTGATAGATATGTAGATAAATACTAGCAGACTTCTCAGAATCAACTGCTATAAATAAGCAGACCGGATTTAACAACATAATAGCTATAAAATATTACTAATACTAAAACATTCTAGATTAGTCTTTTTCCGAGTGATTATTAGTAATCTGAATGCTGCGGACGCAGAACATCAGACTCTTCATTACAATAGTTAAAAATCGCACTTCTCTGAAATGTTATGACTCAAAATTTCAATGGAAAGGACCATTTCATTTTATACCATAAGAAATTAAAATGATAGAATATGTAATCACTACGATAAATTGGTAGTTAGCCAGGAGTTGTTTATATTTCGATTTAATGATGTGTTAAAAGTTTCTACTCGTGCCAAAAGTTCCCAGTAATGCAAATAGGAGCTTTTTTCAGCACCTTCCCCAAAAGTGCGGACTATTAATCCGGTTTACCTTAGATATTCGGTTCGGACAATATGGTAGCAATAATTCCAGGAGATATCTTTATTCAAATACATGACTCCTACAAATAACCACAAACTAGAAATTATCTGTTCATTGTATTGCTGACGAATATTAAGATATCGGGAACCGTATCTTTCCGGTGAAGACAATTTTGATTTTATTCTATTTCTGACATTTCTAATGAGAATGTTTTTAGTAGTTATTTTGACTTATGCATCGTAAATTATATTTGGACAGCTAGCAATCTCTTAATGAATTTCATTATCACATTTTCGTACTAGAGTCAAGTGATAATTTGGTACGAACCCTTCGCTCTGAGATTGTGATTCCTTACTTGGATATTAATTTATATGTAAATCATTGTGATCTATTGTTTTACCAAACCACTCTGTAATTCCCAAGTATGTAAATGTAACCCGGAGGCCAGAACATGTAATATCACTCCAACTCCGAATTTCGGTTTTTTCGGAGTTCTACTTTCTGTCCAGATGTGGGAAACCCCACGTGGGCGCAAGCGTGTATTTTATGTCCATTGATCTGTCTCGCATGGTTTTCTTTTCTATTCTCAGGGTTTCAGAACCAAGTCCTTCCAACATTACACTCCTTCACTCCATCGCATTTCAAAAACAATGTCACAAAAATATAGACAAACCCGCAGCGGCCTTTATTTTATTTTATTTCCAGAAAATATTTCCGGCTTTGAATTTGTATCAATTTTTATTCAGTTTGCCCAAATCGCACATCGCACCTAAAAATCTAAAAAGAAATAAAAAGACTGATTTCATATTAAAACAGCTGTTTTCATTGTTGTACGACACGTGCTTGCTCAGTCAGTGTGTCCTAGCTTGTGGATTTTTTATCAACTGAAACTGAAAGTGGAAGTGAAATTGAAGTGAAAGTGAGAGTGAAAGGAGCAAAGTGAAATCAAAAGAGAAAGCTCAAAGTTCAATTTCTCCATCATCTCCTGCACTACATGCGTAGGTGTACACGTGCTGAGCCTAACGATGACGTTAGTCTGACTTTTGACTGGGGTTGCAGTTAATCCGTTGCTAAGGACGAACGTCTCGTCGCTAAGGCCTTTGTTATTCAATTAATCCATGAAGAAATTATTAATTAGGGTCGGATGAGCGGTGGTGTGTGCTTGAGTACTAATGAGGATATTCAAGACAGGTATGGGTTTTACTAATTAAATTTCATGTCATATGTTTACAGGGTGTTACCCAAATGTCGTGCCTGGAATCAGTCACGCCAATGCATTCTCATTGCGAAATCTAATTAGCTAATTAAAGTGTCAAACATTTATAGTCTGCTAGGAAAGTCGATTTTTCCCTTGAGAAATCAACAAATTAAATATTTAAAAAAATGGTTTGGAAATTGCACCACTGGCATTGCAGCATGATTGAACAGGTCACCCGTGCCGCCTCGCTATACCAGAAAATGTATCCGATGTGTGTGTTTTTCAGATACACTTCCTGTGGAAATATATTCCATTTCCAAATATTTGATTGTATTCTATATACAGTATGTTACAGTCAATCTATGTAATTCAAAATTTTGAGCAACAATTCAGAAAAAGCAACAAAGTTTAACAATTTTAGCTAAAATTCTGCCTCATTTCTATGATATCCATATACTATTCTTTAAATGGGTTAACATAATAAGAGCATTTTGAAAATATTGACATGAGTGAATGGAATTGGGACTTGTTTTGATTCTGATATTTGAAGAGTAGTCTGAGAAAATCGATTTCTTTCTTATACGTCGAGGAATGATGACTCACCCTGGCCAAGAATTCCTTCCATTACTTACATTACATAACACTGTGTCTCGGTATCTCCCGCATGTGTATTCAGAATCCGAGTAAAACTCAAAATCTCACAGATTTTCCTCAAGAGATGTTGAGAGATGGAAGACAAAAGTGCAGCGGAAGTGCAATGTGCAGGGTAGGGGGAAAGAAGGGTGTTTCAATTCATTTACATATCTCCATCCTAGACCGAAACACCCTCAACTTGTATCTGGACTGATCCGTTATTTTGATAAATAACTTTTTTTAAGCTGAGCACAACATAGAAGAATTTCTGTTGCTCTGTATCGATTCAAAACACTGGAATAGTTCGGATGCTTGTACTTGATCCATTAGGTAATAGAATAGTGCACCGAAAGAGCTTGAGTTATTTATGAGAGCCGTTAATTAGGATTCTTTTATCAGTGATCTTATTATCCGTTAAAAATAACCTAACTCGCAGCACACTTCCTTACTTTGCTGTGAAGAGAAAAAAATGTACCAAATAAGAAGTTTTTCTTTCCATCCACTCCGCACTTACTTTCAGTTTCAGTTAAGACTCTGAGTTATTGGACCACATGGCCACTTTAAGAAATGAAGACAGACAGAGGGCAAGGGAAGGCAGCAAGGGTTGAAGTTGAACAGAAATTGTTTGGTGTCCTGTTCTGTTTTTTTCTGTTGTTTGTTTTCTTACCATCCTCCGCGTTTGTATTTGAAATCAAAATTAACAATCGAAAGTAGAGAAGAGTGGTCTTACTGAAGGGGTGGTCTTTGGACAGGGTGCATTACTAGATGGAACTAAAAAAACGAAGTCAATTAATGAAATCCCGCATAAATTGTCAGATACCTTAATTAATTAGTATACACTGACTTACAATGAGAGGAATGTTGGGCTGCCACTTATAATGTTTTGTACACAACGTGTTTGTTTAATTTGGGAATTCTCGTGAGATTCAGTTCCTGATTTCAAGGGTTTCTAAAAATAGGGAAAGTAAAAGTGTAAGGAGAATTTACTTTTGCTTTTAATGAGACTCGTCAATAGCGACTTTGTCCTGTCCTGTCCTGTCCTGTGGGACTTTCCTCAAAATAGAACTTTGAATTTTTCAGGTTATTCTACTGAAATGGTATTGCAATAGGATTTTCAAGGATACATTAACGTCTTATGTAAAATCCGAGTAGATCCGGAGTCCAACCCGGCATACATATAATTAGTTTGGTTCATTGCTAGAAATTCTCGAAATATGCAGTGGTATTTTACCAGAAATTCCGATGTAATGAGAAATGAGAACTGTTCGGGATTCCTTGTTAGTAATTTTAGTCACCCGGCGAATTCCTTTGAAATTCATGTTCGTCGTCGCTCCCGTCACACCCTTCTAGATGAAATGGGGTTCCGCTAATTAGCAAATCTGATTTGTTAGGGTGCTACTCACGGGATTTGGGGTGTGGTTCATAACCACATACGTATAATATACCCTTTACCCATGGCGGCCAAGGTTAAAACAGTGTTCAGAAAAGTCTGATGTACGTTTTATGACAAATCCAACTAACTCATGTCCTGACATCCCCCGAGTTGCATTAATTAGCATAGTCTGCATAGCTTGAATGTACTTAACGTATCCTATGCTGAGTCTAGAGTTTCCGTCGTGTTGTCATAATAATAAAGTCAGTTCGCATACTTGTGTGTGTGACTGCGTTTAAATTATCACATTTATAAACAAGCAAACACACGGAGTATATTACTTCATAGCTCATAATACAACCCTTATCGAAACTCTACCTGACCCGTGTCACCATTTATGACATGAGTGGGTCATTGACGTCATTACTAACATCACTATCTTTGTTTGGACAGTAAGCTTACCTAGTTGTGAAGTTGTCGAATGTTGGTCGTATATTACACTTAGATTACAATTACGAATATGATTGGATTCAATTTTATATGGATATTGAAGAGTAGCGAGATAAATGAACGTTTCCAGGACTTTTCTATCTGAATTCTTTATCACATAGGAAGGCACGTGACTGTTAGTTACATTTAATTGAGTAAAATAATCTTAGTTAACGACGGAGGGAGCTGCGTTGAGTTTCCCCTCAATTTCATCAAACATTTAGGCCTTGATTCTGGGTTCTTGTCAAGGCAGCCGTCACGAACGCTCCGAAACCGAAAGAGCGGTTTCTGAATGCAGTAAAGTTGCAGCTATTTTACGGTTTGTAGTTTTAGGAGCACGACTGGCGTTCCCAGAATTCTGTATTCCAAGGGGTTCGAGATGTTCGAATCATTGGCGCAATTGGTACTGCGACATACCATGCTGCACACAGTTAATCATACTTTGCATTATTGCGAAAAATTTGAAACGTTCCAATTGAATCTTTTGACGACCCCTGAGAAATGTAAAAAACAACGAAACTCCTATTTATATATAACACCCCCCGATATTTATTTTGTTAATAAATCTCCCTCTGGGAAGTTATTAGACACGACGAAAGGTTTTTGGTTTACTTAAATTTTTTATGCACACGTGACTGGCCGGGTGCACTCGTGTTATTTACGCAATGCAGTATTGATGCCTAAAAAAACACTCATACTTTGTCATTGTCAATGTCAAGGATGGAATTTGAGGTTTTTTTAAAAGGTAGTGAATGAATAACCGGATTGATTAAGGATTCCGTAGTATTAACACACTTATTACTTACTTGTCACTTGTCAGACCCAATCAACAATGAATTTAAGTCTTGACATACGGATGTACGTACGCACGTCGTCTCTTTATGCAATAACCAACCAATCAACGCATTTATGCGTAAGTAAACTCTGATATGTGCCATATGCAGTTTTTCATGCTTTCTTTATTAATCCTTTCAATCTATGGAAATTCAATCCAAGTATTAGTGACCACAGGATTAACCATAAATTGGACATTTGATTCTGGTGACCACCTGTCCGACAATCGTACGTGTGGTCAACCAGATCCATTTCGTTGGCTTCAGCTTGTTCTGAAATTATAACTAACATTTCATCGATTATGGAACAAATAAGTTGACAACTTCCCTAGTAGGTAAGCTTATACTGACCAAACCAAAAGAATGTTTGATACATTGTATATGGAACACCATGTAGAAAATGTAATGGTCAATTGACCAGTAATACAATATAATTTGCAACCTATTTTGCGTTGCAAGTTTAAATTCGCCACGGGTTACTGAATAACTCGTGAATATAATAAGAAGTCGACCTGGGAAAGGATTTGCGGTGTATGTAGAAGTAGAATGAGGATTGGAAGATGCTCAAAGAGCGTATTTTTGTCATTTTTTTTGCAATGCTGACTATGGGCGTAGTTGGGGCTAAGCCTTCGCTTGCAATTGCAATTTACATTACATCTTCTCACGCTATAGTGATTCCACAGCCAGCACTTTTTTTAAAGAGTGTCTAAAGTTCATTGTACCTCGCCATCTCTTCACTTCCCTCTTTCATCCAAATTTTTCCATTCTTATTTTATCTTTAGTCCAGATTTACACTTACAGGGCAGTTCATAACTATTTACAACATCTTATGCAATTCAAAATACAATTTTTCAAAGAAACTGTAAGATATACATTTTGTCTTGTATATTTACGACTAGGAAAGATTTGTATCTCGACTACGATGCTGGACTAAACAGGAATCACCCTGTACAATAAGTATTATATTAAAACCACCGTTGGGAGAGTGATTTTCAGATCTCTTGGTCTAAAAAATCAGTGTAATTCAGCACCAGGAAAATCCGATCATATTTGCCGAGCCAGATGGTCTTATTATGGAGGTGGTCCTAATAACAGGTTTTACAGCAATAACGTTGGATAGTCTTCCATAATTTTTCATAATGGAAGATTTCGAAAACACAGTATCGTTTAATTACTCTAATTTTTAACAAACAAAAAATGACGTTGGACGTCCCTGACGTAATGGAGAATTCTTGACTCTATTTTTAATCCAGAGAATATCGAGCGACTGGAAGTGGGCCTTGTGATGCCTCGTGATGCATTTCATTTGACATTGACGACATGATGTGGGATGTGGGTTGTGACATGCACATGTAGCACTCCGACTTAGTCCGACCGGCTAAAACTAAACGGTTTGGTCACGGAATCCGGACCCCGACTGTTTTTTTTCTCCTCTGTTTTTTGTTAGCTTAGGGGGAATTGGGAATTGAGGAAACATTAGACTGTAATCAAAATATGACGTGAGTTGGGATCATATGAGACTGTACTGTAGACATATGAAATGTACGGTATTGTTTTAAATCATTATTACGGCATATATCACATAATTCATAACTCACTTTGTGATACACGTACATTTTACTTTTCTTACGAGATCTCTACATTTTAAAGTATTGTATTCCTAAGTTTGTCTGCACGGAAGTATACAGTTTCCGCCATGGGGCAAAATCCAAGTGCCGAACGGCTGAAACAGACATCAGTGTTCCCAGATGGTCCGTCTTCAATACCCCATTATAAATGCACGTAATTTTACAAAATCTTGAAGAATATCCATTTTTGGACCACATTTATTTTTCTAGAATGTACGGCATCCCTTAAATCCTGCCATTGGAAGATCTAAGAGGTCAAAGGTCCTTATATTTGTAGTTGTTTCTAAATATATTAAAAAATACGGTTAAAGTACTGTTTAAAATAGCCATCTCAAAATAAACTGAATTGACACGCCACTTATCTTGGTTCATGCCAAAAAACGCTGTAGTATTTGAAGGAATGAAGCTCCACGGTTCCGCTTACGCTTATTATTATTCTTCTGGTTTTTGCTGTGCTGTGC
>JAQGCA010001888.1:0-15559 GCA_034698945.1 Protaphorura quadriocellata
ATTTCAAGGTTAAATATTTGTTCTATTTAAATTGTTACAGCTATCGCTTTGACCAAAGGATTGAGTTCATTGCGTTCTTTTGAATTAGTGAAGGAATACATATCTTGCGCGGGGGCTCAGGAATACGACAACTACAAACTTCGAAAGGATTTGAAAGAAATTCTAAGGCAGAATGGACCAACATTGGAAAACCTCAAACTGGGCTTTATGAAAATCAATTTGGATTTATTGGAACATTGCACGAAGCTCAAATCACTGGAATTTGGATTGTCCGAAGACCGTCTTGAAGGAGAACACAATTTAGATCTGGAGAGTGTCCAAGAATTGACCCTCGAATATTATCCCAACTTCAAAGAAAAAATTGCAAACTGGATCGTCAAACAAATGCCGAACTTACAAGTCATTACAGTCAAACGCTGCAAAATTGAAACGAGTGCTCTGCGAGTTCTGATAAAATTGAAATTTCTGCGTGAACTCAAGATTCAAAGAACTGATGAAGACATGGATTTGGAGAGTTATTGCAATGGCTCAGTTAGACTAACTTACAAAATGCACGAGAATGCTACTCGAGATTATAGGAATCAACCGTTCGGATATTTGAGTTTGACTTGTTCTGCTTCTATTTTCATAGATTGATCGACTTAAAATCTAATATTACGACAATAGTTTATCCAACTTCTAAATACGATTGTGTACTGCGTTATGAGCGAATTAAACGTATTCAATATCATCTAAAACCAAAACTTGTTACCAAGAATCATATAAAGTTGGTTTATCAAAATAGTGTTACGTGCACATTTGTATTAATTATACACATTTACAGTAAATATCGACTTATCAGATACATTCCTTAACTGATATTTGGTTGGATATCTAGTCAGCACTGTGAACCTCGTTATTAAGTCGTGCGACGTAATATACGGAGTAAATGACTTATTCCGGATGCCCAGTCTTTCTGTCCGTCCGTTTTAATGCAAGACATAGGATTATCTCCTAAAAGTGCTCCTTTCTGCTGTTTTGGCTCGGAGGTAATTCACCAGGAAGGCCTATAAAATATCGAGCGCCGCAAAACGGTACATGGCTAAGCACGGGGCCTACGTATGTTCGTTTCCACAACGAGTAATACAGATCGCAGACGGCAAGGCTTAAAACATAGGGGAACCAACCACAAACAAACAACGTTCGACTTACAAAGGTTTCGAATCAAAATTGTGCAAAGCATCTATAAACATATAAATAATAAAAAATTAAATAAAAAAATTTGGCAGCAATAATAGGAAATAATTGTTCTGACGAAGAGGAAAGAATGATATGAATAGAAGTGATACCTCTTAAACCAATCGGTAAGGAAGCAAAGTACCTTACCAGATGGAGGAAAAGACATTTGGGAAGCAATAATACAAATTAATTTTTGTAATGAAAAGAAATACGAAGAGTTTCCAATCAACATTGTGCAAAGCGTCCATCAAAATAGATATAGTCAAAAAATAAATGACAAAATTTGGAAGCAAAAATAGAAAAGAAATTTCGTTATGAAGAGGAAAGCACGAGATGCTTGGAAATGTAAATAGAAGCGACACCTCTTAAACCAATCGGTAAGGAAGCAAAGTACCTTACCTGACGGAGGAGAATAAATTTGGCAAAGCACGAATGCAAATTAATTCTCGTAATGAAAAGAAATACAAACTGTTTCGGTTGTTCGTTTATTACGTATAAGTGTTCGATATAGTAGCAAACAGTATTAACAATAACAGTATTGGACGTAGCTATATTTGATATATCTATTATAGATAACTGTACTACATAGCTGCATCCAATATTGCCACTCTGTATGACTGTTTTAGCTATTGGAAATATCTATATTAAAAATTGTTATGGAGGACTGTTCTGTATAGCTGCTTCCAAAATTGCTATTATGTATAACTGGTTTATATGGATGTTTACAAAATTCTTAGAATAGATAAATTTGCCATATAACTGCTTCCAACGTTGCTAGTCTCTATGACTGTTATAAACAGTATCGGAAGTATCCAGGTTTGATATAGTTATTACAGATAACTGTTCTACATCGCTATATCTAGTATTGTTACTATCTTTAACGATTCCGTATAGATGTTTCCAGTATTTCTATTATGGATATCAGTACTGTATAGCTGCTTCAAAGATTGTTATTATATATAGCTGTTCTGCACAGACGTTTCCAATATTGCTATAATGGAATCGACAGACATTGCTCCTCATAACCAGAACTGCACGGCTTTCTTTTAGTTTTCAACTATTTTATTTTTGTTAAAATAAGAAATGTCACTGTAACTAAACCGTACATTCAGTCGTCCGTTGTAGAAATTGTAAGACAGAAATATTCAGTCACAAAAACCCTTATTTTCGGGTTGCCACTGGTCGTCCTTCGGCCGACTTATAGCATGAAATTGAAGATGTGCATTTTGTAGACAACTTTCAATTGTACCTGGAACACCCATTTTACACCGGTTGGGATCCCCAACTTGAAGAAACTTCAAAGTCGTCTGCAGAACTTAAGGGTGCTTGGGACGTTTTCATGTTTTGAACCTAAAAATTTTAGGAATAAACGCTCTAAGGACCGAGTAGATATGTGCTGCCTTAATACCAAATAGAAATCTTTCTAGCAACACACAGATACAACGTATAGCTAGATAACTAGATGGTCACCCTCTGAAACCCACTTTTTATTAGATTTCTTTTATAGGATTGGAGCTCAAATCAACTGAAACTATTCCACTACCGATCGAAATTGTACGTACGACATGAAAATCATTTTCTACGACCCATCTTTGCGGATGAAGATTTTAAATTTTGCAGAGATCTAGAAAAACGGATAACCAGTTGTAGGGCGTGATCCATTTTTTGTGGAAAGCTCAAAGGTGAACGCTTCGATCTGTGGGTTCAAAACCTTAGACCCCTTTCTCCAGCTTTGAATTTTTTTTAACAAATTCAAAAAAAACGCACAGAGGTGCATGATACATCAAAATGCTCTGAATTGAAATTCCCTTCCGATAAAAATAAAAATGCGTAGAATTTTTTTTTGCTGACCTACTTGTAAAAGTACATTTTGTGTCAGAATTTTTGACCTTTGGCCTTTGTTCAATTTCCAAAAGTGGATTACGCCCTACAACTGGAAATGCGTTTTTCTAGATCTCTGCAAAATTTCAAATTTTTATCTCTAGAAATGGGTTGCAGGAAATGATTTTCATGTCGTACGTACAATTTCGGTCGGTAGTGCATTGTCTCGGGAACTTCTTGAAGGAGGACACACGAGTGTTGGAGAATTTACCATCGGATATTATGTCATATTTTAAGAAGAATTTGCACACTGGATCGTTAATGAAATGCCGAACTTAAAAGTCATCACGTTCAATCTATGCGAATTGGAAACGAGGTTAACTAAACAAAGTTAAAATGGGCATAGGTCATTGAAGATTTCTGGGCCGCCACCGGGGACCAGTACAGGTCAGCATAGCTAACATAGAGAGCACGTCCGATTGACATAAAATTCCTTGTTGGACTCCGAACAATATTTAAACCGATCTCGAATCATATAAATTACTGTAGAATGCAGCATGAGGTCAACTTTTTTGCGATGTACGCATTGACCACTTGCGACGCTCCGGTCCACAGCATTACTGACGTCCGGGTAGGTTCCATTTAAAAATTACTCGCAAGTTCAACGACAACTTTGGAAGTGCTGTCTATGTTACCTAGGCTTTACTGATCCATAAGGGGGACCTTGGAAACATCAAACTCCACGCCCTTTCAACATTGTTCCAGAGGTCATCGAGAAGCACTGTGTCAAATTTCGGGGCAGCCGCTATGAGAGTATTCCTTCATAATATGCATCCAGATATTCCTTGTTTCGCTCTCCGCGTGGTTAAAGTATTCGCTTCCAAAATGTGAGACCCGGTTGTCTGAATCTTGTTGCGTTCTGCTGTATGTCTGTTCTTCAGCCGAAATTGCTTAATTCAAAATTAAACAAATGACAATGGAAACTATTTCCAAGCAGACTTCTCTCGGTTTCTCAAAGATGAGAACGACGATCGGGTCCGCGTCATTTTCTTAAATGTCGGACCCGTACCCGATATTCGGGTCCTAAATTTTTTGGACTAACAATAAGTACGGACCGGGCCCGACCCGTACTACGACTCGGTCTAACTCGAAGCACTGGTTACTGATTACGGATGTCTTCTTCTTTTCCTTTTATCTAAAATCTCTTTTTTTTTTTTGGAAAAGACAACACTTCAGGAATTCATGCCTTACGCAATTTTTAATTCATAATTAGAGAAAAAATGGTAGCGAGGAAGTAGACCGTTCTGTGCTATGACAACCAAGTCGTCTACCAGGAAAGCAACAAAATATTCATCACAAAAAACAGGATCGAGACTTGCCGGCACCTCAATCCGATTCAACTTTTATTTGACGTACCTTATTTGGCGCAATCAACAAAATTTTACAAAGTTGACTCAGTTTCAAAATTGTTGTTGACATATTGTAACGCGATAAAATTCTTCGGAATACAAAATTCCTATTTGATTAAAATGAAGTGAATCTTTCCCCAACTATTTATTATTAAACATTTCAAAATTGACTATGTTCAACTCAATCCTTCCCGCACATTTGCAACGCTGTTACCCGTCCGCTTGCGAGAATTTCATGATAATGATGAATACGTTGTTGCGGGCCGGAATTGACCAAATTCAGTACATGATTGACATGGTCAGCGGCCGGAACAGAAACAGAGGGATGGGTTTCGCCATTTTGGATTTTCCACCTGAGGTATGGTCAAGAATAATACGATTTACATGATATTAATGACTACCAGATTTCACAGAAATTGACTATTCGGTTGTTCAGCTTCTTGAGAAAGTGTTTGGCTCCGTGGATTTCCAATGCAAAAGGAACTGTAGACTAGTCCACAATTATTGGCGTGCAGTTATTGACCACAACTTCATGAAATTTAAAATCGACACTCGGGATGAAAAAAGATCAGTCCATGGAATCGAAACACTTCGGGCGTCACAACAATATTTCGAAAAGGTCACAATTTCATTCCTCTGGGGAAGAACCTGCCTAATTATTCCAACCAGTATTCAAAAATACCATCCATTCCCACAAATCAAGAAATTAGTTTTTGGTGGCTACGGTCCCAGTGAAGATCGTATGGATTATGTCGTGGAATGCTTCGGGATAGGCAGAAAACGCACGGCGACTAAATCGCCAACACCTTCTTTGCCTCAACTTCGAGAATTGCTCAAGTTTGTTTTTCACCTTGTTCGTGGAGGAGTCGAGTATTTGAGCATTGATCTGAGGGACTTAGCTATCATTGTGCCAGAGATGAAATCCACATTATCCAATGTTGCTTGGAACTCATTGCGAAAACTCAGACTTTGTGTAAGATTACAAATTATTACAACGAATTGGAAAACTTCGTTTATGCGCACTACGACTGCGCAGTAATATGAGTTTGATGACAACTCAAAACACAAATATATGTGCATTAAATTAATATTCTCCGAAAAGATTTGTTAACTGTGAATTTTCGGCCGAGAATGAATTGACTTCTAGGCGTATCCTTAGGAGTTGTACGTTACATGGATTATATATGATTATATATTATCAACAATTACGAACTCTTAATTGATGAATTTCAGACAAGTCCACGTGAGAATTCATGTCTGTTTGGAGTCATGAAGTTTGCGAAAATTCCAATTCTGTCAGAATTTGAAATCGATATATTTCACTCATTAGTATCAACCAACAGGCAACTGGAGCAGGAGCGTTACATATTGACAGCTTTCATAGTCGACATGTGCCATTTCCTTCTCAATCACAAGGAAACATTACGAACTGTTAAATGTGGAATCGACACAGTCAGTGGACATCCAGATTTTGAAGAAGAGATAGCATTTATACATGGGCAGCTGAAGCTTGAACATTGTCAGGTCAAAATGTCGGAACAATACGTTCGCGGTCGTATTGAATTTGGATTTGTCGGTAAGTCTCATATATTACGGAAGAGCGGATTTAAATTAAAATATAGAGATTATACTGCACTGTCGCGCATAAACATTGCCCGCCACCCTTCGGCAGCACTAATGAGGGGACCCTGACGAAAGGCGAGATACATATTCTGCCGGCAATCTTACAGCGAAACTAGGAAGCTATTCCTAAACTGTAAATCCAATGCGTCAGCGGCGCTGACGAGCATTTAAGTTCAAAGCAGTATGAGAGGACCCCAAAAGTTGTATTTTATTGACAAAAAGTTGTACTTTCTTGACAATAGCCAACCCGGAATAATTTTTATTCGAAAAAATGCCGTCTTTTTGCTATTATTTAATGAATTTTTAAAACCTTTGCTTGATAGGTTTGGAGAAAGTTAATTTTTCACTGGCAAATCATTTCGAGAGCATAATCTTAGATTTTCGATTCACCAAAATGTCTTCCCGTGAGAACTTAACTTCCTCCAAACTGGTCAAACAAAATTTTAAAAATTGCATAAAGTTATAGCGAAAAAATGGCGTCGACGGATTTCTTGAATACAAATTATACTGGATATGCCTGCCATTTGGGAGTCTATTCATACCGTCTCTTTACTTAAATGCTTGACAGCGACGCTGGCGGCATTGGATTTTCAACTGGTTTTGCTCCCTAGATCCATTACAAGATTCTCCACAATATACAGGGTGGGCGGAAAGTCACCGTAGATTCGAAATAAATCTTTAAGATCTGGAGCATCAAAATTCCGAAATAGCCATTTTGTACAAAAAGCGATTTTGCAAGTTTTGACGTATCGCACTCGTGTGTACGTCGCGCGGTGCGCGCGCGCAAACACAAAACATAGACAAAGATGGAGTTTTTATGGCAAAACGAACAGAATTCATTTTGCATGGTAGAGAAACTCCAGTTTCGTCTATGTTTTGTGTTGGCGCGCGCGCACCGCGCAACGTACACACGAGTGCGATACGTCAAAACTTGCAAAATCGCTTTATGAACAAAATGGCTATTTCGGAATTTTGATGATCAAAATATTAAAGCCTTTATTTCGAATCTACTGTGACTTTTCGCCCACCCTGTGCATACCTGACTTCTTTTCTTGGAACGGTTCGTAACGACGCTAAAGCGAGACTATGAACTGGAGAGTTTTCTCGACATATGACTCATTGGATTATCTTTTCCATTTTGAACCAATCACCGTAAAGCTATTTCGGAAACTTCAGGACGTTACTTATTTTATACCGTTACAGCTATCGCTTTGACCAAAGGATTGAGTTCATTACGTTCATTCGAATTGGCGAACGATTTCGATTACTTATATGTCGACGACAATTACAACTGCAAACTTCAAAATGATTTGAAAGAAGTTCTAAGGAAAAATGGTCCGACCTTGGAAAATCTTTCACTCGGGTTTTCGAAAGTCAGTTGGGATTTATTGGAACATTGTACGAAGCTCAAGTCAGTGAAATTTGGATTGTCTCAGGAACTTCTTGAAGGAGAACGTACTTTACATCTGGAGAGTGTCGAAGAATTTACAATCACATATGATCTCACACTAGAAGAAAAATTTGCACCATGGGTCGTTAAGCATATGCCAAACTTAAAAGTCATCACGATCCAACAATGCGAATTGGATGCGTATGTGGATGATCTAGAAATTTTGATGGAATTGGAATTTCTGCGTGAAATCAAGATTCAAGGAGTTGATGTCATCCTGGATATGGAGAGTTACTGCAATGGCTCTGTTGGACTAACTTACAAAAAGCACGAGAATGCGAATGACGTTCGAGATTATCCGGAACGACCGTTCGGATTTATTGATGATGAATGGACCTATTCTGCCTCCATTTTCATCGATCGATCACCTTAAAATCATCTACAATTACGAGTATAAATGTATGCCACTTTTAAATACAGTTGTGCACAGCAATTATGAGGGAAATTAAATTGAACGTATTTAATATCAGGTAAAACCAGAAATTGTTACCAATAATAAAATGAAGTTGGTAATATTCGAGTATTGTAACGTACGCATTTGTATTATTTCATTTACGGTAAAGAAAGAGATTTAAAGGGACGTCAAATGAGCCGACGTGTAAGCGAGAACTCAATTTTAACGTGTAAGTCATCAACCATATTCTCCATAAAAGTTATTTAAACTGTTACACACGCGTTCATGTTGTCACTGGGATGAGCCAAATCAAGCGTGAAGTTTAAATCCCGTACATGTTGTGAATATGAGACCCGGTTATCTAAATCTTGTTGCGTTGTGCCGTACTATGTCTGTTCTTCATCCGAAATTGCTTAATTCAAAATTGAACAAATAACAATGAAAACTATTTCCAAGCAGACGTCTCTCGATCTCTCAAAGATGAGAACGACTATCGGGTCCGGGTCATTTTCTTAAATGTCGGACCCGGACCCGATATTCGGGTCCTAAATTTTTTGGACTAACAATAAAACCGGACCGGACCCGCACCATGACTCGGTCTCACTACTGCGTAATATTTAATTCAGAATTAGAGAATAAAGGGTAGCGAGTAAGTATGTAGATCGTTGTGTGCTATGACAACCAAGACGTCTACCAGGAAAGCAACAAAATTCATCAGAAAAAACAGGATCCAGATGTGCCGACATCTCAATTCAATTCGACTTTTATTTGACGTAGCGTTAGCTTAATCAACAAATATTTTACAATATTGAGTCAAGTCAAAATTGTTGCTGACATATTGTATACGCGATAAAATTCTTTTGAATAAGAAATTTCTATTAACATAGTGACTCTTTCCACAAGTATTTTCTAAAAGTTTCAAAATTGACGATGTTAAATTCAATACTTCCCACACATTTGCTACGTTGTTATCCGTGCGCTTGCGAGAATTTCATGATAATAATGAATACGTTGTTGAGGGCCGGAATTGACCAAATCCAGTACATGATTGACATGGTCAGCGGCCGGAACAGAAACAGAGGAATGGACTTCTCCATTTTGGCTCTTCCGCCTGAGGTAAGGTCAGGAATACGATTCACTTACATGGTAATAATGACTGCCTGATTCTACAGAAAATGACTATTCTGTTTTTCAGCTTCTTGTGAAACTGTTTGGGTTGGTGGATTTCCAATGCAAAAAGAACTGTAGGTTTGTTCACGATTATTGGCGTGCAATTATTGACCATCACTTCATGACATTCAAGATGGAAACTTGGGATGAAACAAGATCAGTCCATGGAATCGAAACACTTGCGGCGTCACTACAGTATTTTGATAAGGTCACAGTTTCATTCAGTTGGGGAAGGCCCTGCCCAATTCTTCCAGCCAGAATTCACCCAGACTATCCATTCCCAAAAATCAGGAAAGTAGTTTTCGGCGGCTGCAGTGCTGGTGAGACCAACCAGAATTACCTCGTGGATTATCTCGCGATACGCGATCAAAGCAACCTGACTAAATTGGAAACTTCTTTGCCACAACTTCTAGATCTACTCAAGTATGTTTTGCAGCGTATTTGTGGAAAAGCCGAATACTTGAGCATTGACATCAGGAACTTAACTCTCATTTTGCCGGAGACGAAGACCACTTTATCCAATGTTACTTGGAACGAAATGCGAAAAATTAGATTTTACGTAAGACAATTATTAAAATGGAACTTCACTTAAGTGTACTACGACGGGGCAAGAATTTGAGTTCGGTGAATCGAGGGCAGGGTACGGTTTCCATAAATATACGTGGATTAAATTAATATTCTCCGCGATGACTGAGTTAATTGTGTATTTCAATAAGGCAGTTTTTGGCGAATTTTAACCAATAAAGAGTCTACGACGTTCATGGAAGGCTGGCTCGATCCGTTCCTTAAGACATTTCTAATTCGCGAGAATCTTTGCAAAAGTGAATGCATTTCTGGGAAACAGGTTTGAACGACCTTTTTCGTTTCGGATTGGCAGGATTGCGCGCGTTATGTGTGGAGGTTATATTATCAACAATAACCAAATTTGAATTGATGAATTTCAGACGAGTGTCCATGAGAATTGGTGTCTATTTGAGTTCATGAAGTTGGCGAATATTCCAATTCTCACAGAATTTGAAATCGATATATTTCCCTCAATGATGTCAACGCCAACAGACAGCCGACGAGAGCGCAACGAATTGGTAACTTTCTTCGTGGACATGTGCCATTTCCTTCTCAAGCACAAGGAAACATTACGAACTGTTAAATGCAGAATCGACGCTATGCGTGGAGGACATCCAAATTTGGCCAAGGAGCTAGCATTTGTACATGGCCAACTGAAGCTTGAACACTGCCAAGTCAGAATGGCGGAAAAATACGGTTGTGTTGATTTTGGATTTGTCGGTAAGTCCCGTATATTATGAAAAACTTGGATTGGATTGGATTGGATTGGATGTAATTTTATTTAAGTCATCAATAATCATAGCTCACACAACGTAAACATCAAAAATGAAACATTGAATTATCAGAAAGTGACATCGATTCCGACTGTAACTAAATTACTTTAAACGAAAGGTGAGAAGAATAACACTCAGCCAAAGCCTAATTTAATGAAGATAAGAACTGTATATGCGGGATTAAGAGGTCTTAGGTGTAAATATAAACTCACATAAGCGGGGTCGTTAAGCCCGGGACTGAAGTCCTGTTGCAGGAATTTATCAAAGGAAATGTCCTCCGATAATACAAAGGATTATTTAAATATGTCCGAAGACTGACTCAAATAATTCTTTGTATGGAAAAAATAGAACACCTAAACAAAAACATCCCCTATCCTCGTATGCAGTACTTTGTTTGATTTTTTAACTTAAAGTTATTAACAATAATATAATTGTACAATTTTTTTCAATAATATATATAAATGTCATTTCGCAGATTTACTAAATATTTTTGCATATTAAATGTAAATGTTTCCGTGGATACTGAAGTATCTTAGTTCACCTGGAAGTTTGTTCCAAAGTAATGTAGAAGCATATTTGATAGAGAATTTTAAAAATCCAGAATTAAGCTTAGGTTGAACTAAACTATTCTTAGTACAGCTTCTAGTTTGCACATGATAATTTGTGTGAGTGACTCATTCTTTCCGTGCTTGAGTGATAGCAAGGAGCAGTCTTTGCAGCATTGATTTAATTATTTGTGTTGACCGAACCTTCAGAGTAACTCTCTACTTCAGTATTAATTCAGGTATAGATGTATAGGCATTGTCAGGTATAGACAATTCGTAACTGACTATATTGCGGGAAAATGAGCTGGAAAGTTTCTCGACATATAGCTCATTGGAATATCCCTCCGATTTTGATTCAATCACCTTAAAATTTGGAAAATATTTCGAGGTTACATATTTGTTCTATTTAAATTGCTACAGCTATCGCTTTGACCAAAGGATTGACTTCATTGCGTACATTTGAATTAGTGAAGGAATACATATCTTGCGCGGGTGCTCAGGAATACGACAACT
This sequence comes from Protaphorura quadriocellata, assembly GCA_034698945.1. Taxonomy (NCBI): domain Eukaryota; kingdom Metazoa; phylum Arthropoda; class Collembola; order Poduromorpha; family Onychiuridae; genus Protaphorura; species Protaphorura quadriocellata. The sequence continues at coordinate 11,481 of JAQGCA010001888.1, forward strand.
ACAAACTTCGAAAGGATTTGAAAGAAGTTCTAACACAGAATGGACAAACATTGGAAAATCTCTCACTCGGCTTTATGAAAATCAATTTGGATTTATTGGAACATTGTACAAAGCTCAAATCACTGGAATTTGGATTGTCCGAAAACCGTCTTGAAGTAGAACACAATTTATATCTGGAGAGTGTCCAAGAATTAACTCTCGAATATTATCCCAACTTCAAAAAAAAAATTGCAAATTGGATCGTCAAACAAATGCCGAACTTAAAAGTCATCACAGTCAAACGCTGCAAATTTGAAACGAGTGCTCTGCGAATTCTGATAAAATTGAAATTTCTGCGTGAACTCAAGATTCAAAGAACTGATGAAGACATGGATTTGGAGAGTTACTGCAATGACACTATTGGATTAACTTACAAAATGTACGAGAATTCTGCTCAAGATTATACAAAACAATCATTCGGATACTCGAGGAAATTGACTTATTCTGCCTCCATTTTGATCGATCAATCGTCTTAAAATTCTTTTTACTTGTGGGTATAATTTACACCGCTTCTGTGTACAATTGTGTGCTGAATTATGATCGAAGCTAAATCTAAGGTATTAACATTTAATATCAAGTAAAACCAGAAATTTGGATGTGAAGGACGGATTGAGTGTTTGGTTGACTAATAAACGTCTATGCATGTATTCTTTTTAGATTTGACATTAGATGTGAATTTTATTATGATGTTTTCTGCGATTCAGTGTAAGAAGTTTATTAGCCCGTGTACTTTGACTTTACGCCTGATAGGGCTTACAAAATCCTCCCCGTCCGTCCGTCTGTCCTCTCTGCTCCCACATTACGGCAAATATAACTGAGACGATTCATCTGACACTACCAACTTATGCTCTTTGTTAGTGTAACCCGTTCCAAGCCAAACCAAAAACTTTTCCTTCCTTAAATATTTTTGATTTTTTGGATAAGTCATTCCAACTTTAGAAATTCACGCATTTTGGAATTTTTAATTCATAATTTGAGAAAAAATTGTAGCTTGCGGGAGGAACAGATGGTAGTGGACAGCGGGTGGGTACTCCTCTTCTGTTATGACAACCAAAATATCTACCAAAAATGAAAATCATTCATCCGAAAAAAAAACAGATTAGAGATGTATTGACATCTTGCAGATGCGATCAGATTCTTCTGAATAGTCAGCTCAGAGTTTAGATCGAAACAATAGAATCAATTACGAAGTTTAAGATTAAGTGACTCTCTCTAGGAGTTTTTATTCAACTTCCGAATTGACGCCATGGTAAAGCTCTTGCTTTTCACAATTTCCCCACGTCTATACAAATGGGTTTGTGAGTTTGTCATGAGGATGGTGAATAAGTTGACCAGAATTGACCAAATCCGGCAAATGATTGACATGGTCAGTGGCCTAAACAAAAACAGAGGATTGCGCTTCCCCATTTTGGATCTTCCGCCTGAGGTATGACCACGAATACGATTATGAATGCCAGATTCCACAGAAATTGACTACATTGTTTTTCAGCTTCTTGACAGAGTGACTGGATTTAAGGATCTTGAATGCAAAGGAACTGTAGACTCGTCCACAATTATTGGCGAGCAATTATTGACCACAGTTTCATGAAATTCAAGATCGACACCCGGGATAGAACGTGTTCAGTCCATACAATCGAGACACTGGCGACGTCGAAACAATATTTTGAAAAGGTGACAATTGGATTCCGATGGGGTCTCACTCTTCCAGCCAATATTCAACCAGACGATCCATTCCCAAAAATCCGGAAAGTGGTTTTCGGCGGTGAAGACTACATGCAGTCTTTCAAGGAATACTGCTCAGACCTATCCGAAAAACACAACCCGACTGAATCACGAACAGCTCAACTTCAAGAATTACTCAAATTTGTACTTCAGCATGTTTGTGGAAGAGCCGAATATTTGAGCATTGACCTCGGGTTCATACCTCTCACAGCCCCAGATATGAAGTCCACTTTAGCCAATGTCACTTGGAACTCAATGCGAAAACTCCGATTTTGTGTAAGGTACAAAGGGTGCATGTTCAAGTTGCACTTTACGTAGAATTCGTAAAGCTGATAAATTGCAAGCATGAAATGGAATTCTCCCGAGATATGACTCGTTGGAATATCCATTCCATTTGAAACAATCAACTTGAAAACCAAGCTATTTCGAAAACTTCTGGATGTTACATATTTATAACCTTTACATTGTTACAACTATCGCTTTGACCAAAGGATTGAGTTCATTACGTTCATTCGAATTGGCGAAGGATTACGTACACACGGCAGTCCAAGAATATAACTACAAACTTCACGAGGATTTGAAAGAACTTCTAAGGAAAAATGGCCCAACATTGGAAAATCTTTCATTCGGGTTTATGAAAATCAATTTGAATTAATTGAAACATTGTACGAAATTGAAATCACTGGAATTTGGATTGTCCAAAGAACTTCTTGACGGAGAACACAATTTACATCTGGAGAGTGTCCAAGAATTCTCTTTCGAATATTATCCGAGATTCGAAGCGAAAGTCGCAAAATGGATCGTCAAACAAATGCCGAACCTAAAAGTTATCACGATCAAGCATTACCAAATCGAAACGGATGCTCTGCAAATTCTGATGAAATTGAAATTTCTGCGCGAAATCAAAATTCAGAAAACTGATTTCGATTCGGATTTGGAGAGTCACTCCAATTCCTCTGCTTACAAAACTGGTCAAATTCTCGGGATTGTTGCTCGAGATTATGCAAAACGACCGTTCGGATATTTGAGTGGACTGACTATTTCTGGTTCTATTTTCATCAATCAATCGACTTACGACGAAATCTTAAATTTATGAGTATAATTTACCTATGATTTCTAAATACAATTGTGCACTGTCTTATGAGCGAAGTTTAATTGAACGTTTTTAAATTTAATACATATCAAGTAAAACCAGACATTGTTACCAATAATAAAATGAAGTTTGTATCCAAGTAGTGTCACGTGGACCTTTGTATTATTTTATTTGCAGTAAAGAGAGAGATTTAAATGTACGTCAAATGAGTTCAAGCGTGCGCGTGAATTGGATTTTTATCGACACGCAAGTAATGTGAACCGTTTTCTCCATAAAAAACTGATGTCGCACGATTGATCCAACTCAAGTGGGAAGTTCAAATTCGGATGTATGGAACAGATTTTATCGACTAAGAAGTTAAGAAAAGGGACAAGAACATCGGCATTTTCTGAGCAAGTCGATTTTGCTTCGGAGTGCAAAGGAGAATTCGCAAACTGGGTTGTTAAGCATATGCCGAAGTTAAAAGTCATCACGCTTTAACAATGCAAAATTGACTCGACTGTTCTGAAAAATCTGATAAAATTTGAATTTCTGCGTGAAGTCAGGATTCAATAAGGTTGATGCCCACATGCATGGATTTGGAGAGTTACTACCGTTGGACTAACTTACATAATACACAAAAATGCTGTTCGAGATTACACGAAACGACCGTTCGGATATTTGAATGGATTGACTTATTCTGCCTCCATCTTTATCGATCGATCGACTTGAACTCTTCTAACATTACAAATTTAATTTACACCATTTCTAGATGCAATTATGTACTGAATTATGAGCAAAATTAAATTGAATGCATTCAAATTTAATAGCAAGTAAAACCAGAAATGTTTACCAATAATAAAATGAAGTTTGTGTCCAAATAGTGTCACGTAAACATTTGTATTATAATTTAAAGCAATGAGACAGATTTAAACGAACGTTAAATGAGGCGACTTGTACGCGAGAATTCAATTTCCATTCACGCGTAAATGATCAACCGTTTTCTCCATAGAATGTTATTTAAACTGTTACGCACGCGTTCATGTCACCCGTCGGCTTGCCTGACCCTAATCATGCATGAAATTTAAATCCGGGACAGGTGGAAAGGCAAGAAGTTGTCAAATATTTTGGTCCTCATTAAGGACTATCTAGTCAACAAACTAGCAGGGAGATTTACGTGTATTTTTTAAGGTTCACCATTCCCATTCGATTGACCCTCCCGCTTGACTGACCTTTCTGGAATTTG
>JAQGCA010001889.1:0-15551 GCA_034698945.1 Protaphorura quadriocellata
TTACAATTTTACACCACCTGCACGCACACAGATATGGCGGTAAACGGTTTTGAACGGGAAAGTATTGGCAGCATTTTGCGGCCATTGGCCATTGCCATTTCCACACTACATATGTCAGATATCGATATTCCTCAGGCGGGATACAAAAAATATCAAAGCCGCCGAAAATGTGGTGTATGAACTCTGTCAATCAAAATCAATCAAATAATGGTTGACTTGACTTGGTTCATTTTTTTTCTGCCAAGACATTTTAAACTGACTTCTCCCTTAAATCCTTGGACCGAATTGTTATAGTTATGGTCATCCTACGCAAAACTGCACAGCACGGAACGAAAGATTCACAAGGATAACACGGCAAGTGAAGTAGTACAATTTTGTTGATCTCTTTGAAATTTTTGGGCCGACGAAAAAGGGTTGAAAGAAACAGGTCTAACAATTACATCGTCCTCACTTCACTTATCTCATCAAAATTGAACGGAGGAGAGCAAGAAAAAAAAATTAAAACAATAACATACTGGGCGACAGGTCTCTTATAAATATTTAATGGAATGCAAACTCGTAAATGCAATGCGAGCAAATACTTCGTCTTATGATCTGACAGGTCCAGTTCACTTCAGTTCACTGCTCTTTTCTTCTCCCAAAATATTGTATTGAATTTATCGCATTTGTATTGTAAACTAAATTCAGGAAATATCCGTCTTGAAAGGGCGGATGACCATTTAAAAAAAATCAGTTGTCGCGTCCGCAGTCCGCGTCCTCGGACAATTAACCGCTGCACGTTCAACGTTTCGCCTCAATGGTCACTTAAAAAACTATTATTTTGGTACTTATTTTAGTTTCTTGGCTAATTTCTAAAACCGAAGGATTTTCAGCAGTTTTGATTCCGATTCGGAAATTTATTTCATTTTTTCGTCGATGTCAGCGCTTCCTTCAATTTTTACGACAAAAAACCTCAGGATGCACTTTGTCGATTTTTTTAGGTTGTGAGTTTCTAAAAAAAAATCTGCGGCGTTTCACAGCAAAATATTCTCTTCACTTTAAAAATGAACCAAAAGTTGGATTGCAACAAACAACAAAGTTTGGTGAATCACTGATACGCACCCAAAAACTTGACAAAGTTTACTGGAGCAGTTCACATTTACAAGTGTCACAATTCATATATTCTCAGCAAAGTTGCACAGGTGCACAAAAGTTACGTTCAACGTTTCTTCAATTTTTTATGAACGTGAATGCTTACAATTTCATTCGAGCGGTAACCGGACGGACATGACCCCATGGGTGTCTCCCAGCAATCAATCAATCGATCGATCAATAAATCACATTTCGATTTGGTAGCACAATTAGAGTCTTTCTCGGGCTATGTTTCCTTAATATTATTCCCAGGATCCGGTATTGTCCAGTGCGGTGTGTCCTGGACAAAATCTAACCGGACCTCAATTCCTTGTTCTATTGCCAAGTGTCAAATGTCAAGTGTCCTGTGTGTTTGTCTGCAAACCGTAAACCCTATTTGGATTTGAATAATTTCCCCGTTTGACTTGCGAATTGCGAAACTCTTCCGTTTCTTGGTTTGACGTCTGTCCGTTCCATTTCCTTCAGTGAATAATAAATAAGATACCCGCCCCGACCCAATTCTACACTTCACTTTCAGCCAAAATGCCACTGGCCTGGAACTTTGCAAAAATATCTGAATAATTAATAATTAGTCCCTCTCTGCTTTTACTTCTGAAGTTTGAACTCCTAAATTGTAATTCAATTCCTAATCGTAATTCGTAAAATGGATGGGCACGCGGCTTCGGCTTATGATGCTTCACAATTCACGTCCTTGCTTACTCCTTCAACACAAACAAACCGACTGACTGACAAACAACGTAACGTAACTTGCAGCAGTGCACTGCTGACTGGGTTGAATTCTGACTGACTGGTTCAAGTAAGTCTAACCAGTAACTAGTAAAAAGCACTAACCAATGTATGTAAGAATCGTAAGAAGGCAAACTTATCCGTAAGCGGCGAAACGGAACGTTAAAGTTAAGTTAACTCATGTCCAAGCCCAACACACGTCAGGCTCACCTAACTGACTAACTTCCTATTAAATACTTTTCCTACAAACATGTCCTAACAAGGTAAACTTTGAAGTAGACACTTTTAACACTCAAGTCGTTGATATGCTGTCAAGTGTGTCTGGAATGTAAGACAATCAGTGAGTACATCAACGTAAGTATGAATCATTTCTCAAACCCATGCCGCTATTAAAGAATACTGAAGGTTATAGACTGCACTTGCTGTCTATCCTGAGTTATTCTATGAAGAATTCAGATATCACACATTCTGAGTCAAATGATGGCGTATCGTCTTTTTCTAGGATGCAGAAAGCCTCCAACCCAGCGACGCAGGCTCAAAATTCACCTCATTTTAACGAATGTGTTATTGAACCGATAATCAAAACGAGGCATCCAAGCACAATAAACAGAATCTTTTTGTAATTGAATCGTACAATTTGAGTTAAACGCTAAAAATTTCAACATCGCTAGGTACAAATAGGACAATTAATTTACAACTGAAGGGTGCACCTTGTGACTTGAGTTAAAGAAATATAATTGTACAAATGTAGCGAGTTCAATGAGAATGTCAAGTGCTGCTGGCGTAAAACTTAATCCAAACTTGGCTTAAGTGAATTCGTTGGTTACGGAGTGGAACGTTTATTACATTTAAGTACGTGAGATGAAAGGTTAGGAGGAAACTAGAAAACTATCAATAAAATGACTTATGAGCTAACATGCAAATAAATACGAATAAGGCATACACCTGTGCATGTGAGTCGCTTGTTAAGTTAGTACAGGGTAGGGTGGGAGGATACTTTATCTGATTTATTATTTCTGGACACTTCATGCATGAATGTATGAGTATATGAGTGCTTGGGGTTTCGTTGTCATGGTAATCATCTCTCGAGGTAAAGGTAAAAGGTAAAGGAAAGGAAAGGATTATAGATGACTTTCACCGAATGAAAAATTGGGTACTTACAGGGCGGGTGGAAAGTGGGAATTAATTATAGCGAACATTTCATTCTGGCAAGAATACCCCAAAAATAGCAATTTTAAGCCAAATGTGAATCGGTACCACAGGGTCTCGCTAAAAATGTTCACGTTCTGAGAAAAACTCACCAATCTGAAAAACTGGGCATTTTTGAACCACCATGTATCATATTGTTATGTCATAGGGTACGTGAGCAGTATTTATGACAGAGGATTGGTTTACTACTACTACTAGTAGTAAATGTAACTTTTGGTTTTTACGTCTTTCCTGTCCAGACTATTTCTGGACATTGAATTTCTTGCTCGAGTGATATCACGACTCACGAGATGGACAAAAAGTTGTTGCCGTGCAGCAGAGCGTAAAGGGTGGACACGCACTGGTAAATCCGAATTTATAATGCAATACGTAATATAATATTATGATATTTTGATTACAAGAATAATCCCACGACATGTAAGGACTCTGGACCGGGATTGGAATGAGTAGTTACCATAACAACCAACCAACCGAATAAAAATACCCTGGACTGAACAGTATTATTAGAAAAAGACTTTTGACTTCATGTGAGCAATGTGTTTCTTAAGCGGCGATTCCATATAGAAGCACGTGCCCGCTGTCTTCTGCAATATACCTACAGTGAATGCTGCCTGCAATGGAAATTCAACACTGTACTGTACGTGGGCATGGGAAAAGCATGTCGGCCTGCAAAGGATACCACATACACCTTGTGGGAAAATGTAGGCCGTTGGAAATCGTTAGCTTCATATGTTGTAGTCCTTGTGATTCGTAACAACTTTTGTGAAGGACTTACCCACAAAAGTCTAACCGTTTGGCCGCTAGAAATACACTGCTGGGATTGTGCGATGGCGTGCAGTGACTTTCTATTTGACTTTCACTCTACGCCATCGCAATGCCCAACCGTGTTAGCGGCCAAACGGTTAAACTTTTGCGGGTCGGACCTTCACAAAAGTTGTCCAGAATCACAATGACTACAACGTATAAAATAGCCAACGATCCGTACATCTTTCCATAAGGTGTGTGCGGCATCTTTACTACATACTGGAAACTAACAGATCCAGATGCAGGCCATTTCGAGTCTGTGCATAGCAGGACTTATTGCAGATAACTTCTGCCATGTGGAATTGCCACTTTAATGGACTGGAAATGGAAATATCTAATCAACGTTTATTCCAGGATTCTGTTGTAACATAGCGAATACGGCTGATAAATTAGGAAACCAAAAAACTCTCAAAAAAATTCTGGCGTTCTAGGAAAAGTCATGGCAACATAAACCCAAGCTGTGCACGATAGCGAATAAATTACGAAGTCTGGATTCTTGTTCATAGCCAAAGGATAACGTTGCGGTTGCCAAGACGACGGGACTTGAAAATGAGGAAAGATAAGGAAGAAGAGCCAAGGACGACAGTTGATTTGAATGCTGAGCTCAGGTAATGACTCAGCTTCAACTCATCAACATACAAATGAGGAATGCAATAAGGTTTAACGAGGAGACGATATGGCTTCCCGAACTCGCCGCTTTTTACTAATGAGGATTAACATGAGGAGGAAAATCCACAAGAACAGAAGAGAGGAAAAGTGTATCTCTTGTTTGCATATTTAATTCCTTGCGTCACGACTAGCACGAAATTCCGAGTGCACGTGCAAATCCGGATAAAATTGAAATTATTGGCCAAAATCTTACAAGGAACAATATTTAGATGTAAAAATTAAAACCTGGCTCAAAGCACCGCATTGACAGGATTGGATCGATCCATACATTTAATTAATGGGAATAGTGTTTGATAATGACTAGAGAATAATTTCTATTGGCGGTCAGTATCAACCAATAAATGTAGACTAATTATTGGAAAAAGTCGTTCTGGTGTGACATCTACGGACTGTTTCTTGTTAAAACTGGTATTATCGGTAACAGGTATTGATCTGATTGCGCAGACCACCTGAGTAAGAGAATTCGTGTGATTGTGATATCTGATATCGATATCATGCAGAATGCAAACAGTTCACTGAAATCGTGCCCACTATCCAACTCAACTTTGACAGGTTGAGGTGGAATGTCAATTACGAAATATCGATGATTCGGAGGAACTTGGAGTTGACGCAAAAATTCAAGTCGTTTTGCCTGATATCTTCAGAAGTAATCAATTCGGATGTCCTCGTCACGAATTTGAAATTTCCATGTGCAAATTTTCTTTTTGCTCGTTACTAAAGGTTCCCATTGACATTGCTACCTGAAACCTGATACTGATACTGATACATGTGTGGAGAATGATACGAGGGATTATTTCCAAACGATTCTCGCCGAGGATAAAAAAAATCCAATTTCAACAATAATATTATTGATGTAATCCTACATAAGAAAAATTACTAATCTGAGACTTCTTAAGTCTGATCAAAGCAAAATTTCGTATTAAATATCTACCAGAAAGCCTGACTGCTATTGAAACCCCACTATTTTGAAATTTTGGATATCGGCCATAAGTCCGATGGATAGAATTAGAATTTCCTACAGGTCAGCAACCTATTTTGTAAGTAACGGGAGGGCTTCACATAAATCTTGACTCATATGCTCAAGTGTGATAATAAACGTCCGCTTAACAACAGAAAATTAATCTGACATTACGATCAGTTATTCTGTCAAAATGAAATCCTCTCGAATTTGCAACATCACAGCCGCAGGTGCAGTAAGTGCAGTAACCCATGAAACTACTCAAGCACAAACAAAAATTCACTTGAGTAGGTCAAGCTCGGAAATTCTTCCCATTCGCATTCCGTTGTCACATATTTCACATGTTGCCAAACAATAAAACACTAAAATAATTTTTAGTTTAACACTTGCGGTTCTTTGTTGCCCTTCGTGATAAATTAACTACATATTTTTAAACCCATTCAACCAAAAGAAGTGTCAGTGAGAAATGTAAGTTTAAACTCCTGACAAATTACGTCTAACCCAAGATTAACCGAGCAAGTTGAATTTCCAACTGTTTTGTCAATTACTCACTGCTCACGGCAGTTAAGACTTAAAGTCTTGCAAAATAACGATCGAAAATGTTACTGTTATCATTATCGTTATCCCTGAAGAATAATTGGTTGAAGTACTTAACAACTGAGTCTCCGACTTCATCTATAGGATAAAATCGACATAAAACAAATCTTAATGATCGTGTTGTGTTCACAGGCATTCATTCGACGTTAAATGTGAAGGACATGTTAAGGGCAGGAAAGAAATGATCATGCAATCCAAAATCAGCAGCAGATGCCTGAGACTTTTTTCAAAATTAAGGTTTTAATGTCAATCTCTCCAAATTATGCTGAGTTTGTAATATTCAATTATGGAAGAGTTTGTAAATTCCTCAATTATATATGAGCCAAATCCTTCGGTGATCTTGGCGGCATTGGTCCAAAGTTTGGAAATTAACGGTTTTAGGTTTGAGAATATCCAGATACGAAATACCGAACCTGAATTGAAATAATCCCGAATGTGTCTCCAAATTTCTGTGAATCAAAAATAAGCAGGGAGCCACACTCGGCTCTAACTTTAAGTCGACTCAAATAGTTTCTATTACATTTCTGAGCTCACAGATGGCGCAGGAGTGACAAATTGCAATATCCGAATACCAAAAATCTTCCCTTCCATCCATAATCATAAACCTTCCCATTTTTCAACACCCCTAAGAATTAAAAATTTCGGTACCAAACAAAGTTTTTGTTTAAGTGTTGAAATCTAAACTAATTACAAGGATTTAGAGGGCACACCTGCCGTCTCGGGGGTCAAGGAGAATCGCGAACAACGCATGCATTTGACAACCGGGTTGGCAAAAACCAAATCTAGCAGAAACTGAAATAAATGTAAAACCCAAATAATTAGAGAAGGAAAGGAAGCGAGGAACTCAGAAACAGGAGTCGAGACCAAAGACTTGGCTGACAACTTAAATTACATTTTATGACTTTGACCGGGTTCCATGTGAAGGAAGGAATTCTCTGTTAAGCTGAGCTGAACAGGTGAACATATGCTGAGCAGATTACATGACTCTTGGGAATTAATTTGACACGGCCAGATATTATTAAACTTAAGGAACTCCTTCCTGAAAATACAAGGTGGTTCATAACAAAAATACAGTTATCACCAATAAAACAAAAAGGTGGATTTTCAGTAATCGCATATTATGTGAAATATTTGTTTATTGAATGTTTTTTAATCCAATAAATGTCAAATGCCGAAATATTTTGGCTTCTCAGACGAATAGAGAATTTTTGAATTTAATACTGGGAACCGTGAGTGTACGTAAACATTACTGACCAAATTTATTTCTCAACTACTTATTAGGGTAAAATTTTATGGGCCACCCTGCGGCATCCGTATTCATAGTTACCTTTCTAGCCTAGCTTTACACCTCAAGAGGAATAAGAAAACATCGCAGCGGCTCAGCTTACATGAATTTCTCATTAAATTGTCGTTCTCATTTAACACATCTGAAGTTGTGAACAAGTGAACTACTCTGGCACACGCCTGCCCGACCTGTTTCCTCAAAGTTAAATAGGATTTACTATTTTTAAGCCAAATGAATTGACAAAGGTAAAGTTCAATTAAATGTTAAATAAATTCGAGAAGCAATTTTGCGCCTTCTGAATTCAAACAACTTTCGGTTTAACCCTTTTCTTAATGCAATCCGGGAGTGAGCCAGTAAAAGTAAAACTTCAGTCAAGTAACGCAAATATTTCTGCTTAAAATTTTATAAACGTTTCATAATATTCAATATTTGATTGGAGTTATAAGGACCGGGGCGTCCATATAAGTTGAATGTGTGTCCGTTCACTTTTTTGGACAGGTCTTCGGTTCATATTCGGTCACCCTGTAAACTCTTACAAACAGGACAACCGTTAATAAAATTCCCCCTTCATACCATCTCAAAATGAGTAAACATTTAAAAACATAACAAGTGTTACGATGAACCAATGGACTTAAAATTATTCAATCTCACAAAATGATACACAAAATAGAAGTTGTTTCTAATATTTCTGCTATATAATTTGACATAAATACGAGCTAAAGAAAATACTGAGTTTCACTCACAAGTGGTAGAGTCAAACCAAGAGACAATTAGAGAACATTTGTCCTGAATTGATCCAAAAATCAATGACTCTGAGCTGAGTTCTTAGACCTGCATGCTTCTCAAACAATTTCGCAAGATATAATAGGAGCATAAAAAGTGTACATATAAAAAATAAACTCAGAAACTTTGTAGAAGAATTTTGAAAGTAGTATAGTAATAAACCACATTAGCAGTAGTTTAAAGTTGTCATCGGAGTGCTGCCGGAAGTCCTGTTTCCAGTTTCCTTTACATTTACGGCGTGCTTTCGTGACATTTTTTGACGAGTCGTTTCGTCGAAGTCTACTAATGTCATGTCAACAATTTTGAAGACTCAGGAAGTTTGGAGTCCACCGGAACATGCGGATGACATGAAATGATGGATCCACCAAAAAATTGTACGAGTTTATAAAGTGCTACGAGAAACTACGACCTAACCTAATTTGCGAAAAACATCAGCCATTTTGCAGTGCAGATTTACAAGGAAACCGCTATGAATGTATAAAGGGAAGTTGTGTGACGATTAATAAATAAATGAATAAACCAGGTTCAGAATTCACCCCATTTAGTGAGTGTGTTAGAAATTTTTCAAAATTTTCTTGACACAAATCTATCGAAATTGGGCCGAGGACACATGATGGTGAGACATACAGGTTTTATATTTCATCACGTTCGATTTCTACAACCAGGATGATTCTCTTGTCAAACTTTTGGGGTATTCTTTGTATACCACTCCATTATCAGAACATTGAACTCTTTATATCCTTGGAATTAAACAAAGTTACTGCCAAATGCACTTGTTCAAATGAACATAATATAAAATTTGTGCTTCCAATGCAAAAGCTTTTCGGGATGGGTTCCGCGTTCCACTCCATTTATTCCTTTTTTTATTTCGACTCATTGCACTACATTAAGGATTCACGAGCACCGCAGATTCAGATTGCATCGCATTCCACCGTCTGCGTCTAGATTGTGTGTTTGAATGAAATTGGCAAAATCAATTGTGCTAAACATGCATGTTCTTTTGTGTGTGCTCAAGAGAGGTGGACAAAATTGGATTACGCTATTAGTTTTGGCTTGACGAGTTGCACTTTATAATAGGTTTGATATTCAAGATCAAGATCTTTGATTTGAATAAACTCGTCATAAATTGCAGTAATTAACCCCTCTCTTGAAGAATTTCGTTCTTCTGATATAAAAATGCAAAAAGATGTTTATTTCTTGGTTAGATGCAGTCAGAACACCATAATCGCTCCTTAATAATTGGTGAATCTTTCGATTCTTCAAAAATATATTACGGAAAAATCGAAACATGTGTCAAACCAACACCAACATATGTGTGAACGCCTGTTCAAAGAAGCAATAGTAGCCCAACGCCGTACACGCTTTCAGGGAAGGCTGTAAGGCTCAGTGTAGTCAGTATCCGGCTTCAATCATCAGGTGTCAGGTTCAATTCCTGGTCATAACCAAATTCTTTGTACGGCTGGGTGCTCGCACGCTACTTCGTTCCAAGGACCTTGGTTTAATTATCTGGGCCGTCGATGCCTCTGATGTAACTTCTCTAGAGAAGAATTCACACCGCTGATATCAATTCTGGCCTACGCACCGAGAATTCGTTCAGCTGACAAAGCGCGAATTTGAACCGAAGTGGTTTGAATGCCCGTAACGATAACTTTAACTATAAAAAAAGAATACACTCACGAACCGAGTGGAGGACGAGATATCGCTAAATCCAATGTTTCTTTCTACAACACAACACAATGTAGTTGAAATCCAATTCCAATTTTTAAATTACATTTACTATGGACACCCACAAGGGAAATGAGGAAAGTCTGAATAACATATAAACAAATGACAAGATTCCTCCCTGCCCTGAACGGGTATGCACTTCCACTTTGCCCACACCCGTTAAACACGATTATAAAAAAGATTAGCAAACAGCTAAGGGACAAACATAAATTTTAAGTTAATCGGCCAACCTGCCGCCGCCGCCCTAACAATTCACATTAATTGTAATTTGCAGTTCACTCAGGTAACTAACTTCACTTTCGATTAAATCCAATTGTTTTCTAGGTTTTAACTGGCTAACTTCCTAGTTCCCGTCCAGTTAGTTGTAAGTATCTTCTAAGACTTAAGCTCAAGATGCACTTTTGCATTCAAAACTTGCACAGAGCTGAATGGCTGAACTGCACATAAAATGGTCCTTTCAGAGCCACATTCCTTCGGTCGTTACGTTTTACGAAGTGTCTGGCTGTGAATTGAATAACTCTCACGACCACTTGTCAAGATCAGAACAAGACTTTCCGGACAGGGCGTTCAACTATGTATGCATGCATATCCGATGAGATATACAAAAAATAGAGGCTTATGCTTATTTTTTAATATCCTTCCCATACCAGGAAGGAATGGCTGCAGGGTAATCCAAATCAGCAGATGAATATACAGGTCGAACCACAACTGGGATATTGTTTTCTCCTGAATCCCAAATCAATATAATTCCTGCCAGTTGAGGGCGAGATGGCACAGTTCATATCGAGCCAAGTTGGATTTTTATATGTTGTAGGTTGTAGTCCTTGGCATCTTGAACGACTTTCGTGAAGGTCCTACCCACAATAGTAGTCTAACCGTTCGGCCACTAAAAATACACAGGTGGGTACGTTTGATAACGTAGAGTGAAAGCCAAAGTGAAAGTCATTGTACGGCATCGTATGCCTACCAGTGTTTTTCTAGCTGCCGAACGGTTAGACTTTGGGCTTAGTAACTCCAACAAAAATTATTCAGCATGCCAAGGACTACAACATATAAAAAAAACCAACGAATTCCAACGTCGTACATATTTCCATAAGGTGTACGCGGTATCCTTATGGACCGAAGTGTTACTTTTGGCTCACCCTGTACAGCTAAGTATGTGTAGGTATGGTATGCTAGTTTAACCTTCGGAATCTCATGAAGAAGCGCCGCTACTTATTAGGATTAGCGTAAATTATTGTATCATTAATTAGGCGTGTCATGGCGTGGCTTTATGAAGTGAGACCAAGACCATTTAAATTGAGGAACCTATCAAATGAAAGAAGACACGACAATAATTGCAATAAATTCTTCAACATTGCTACATCACACACTATTGAACATTGTAGATAGGAACTACTAAACTTTCCTCGTCCAAGAATTAAACAAAAAATGCTGCAAGGTATCTTCGCTTTGTATCATTCAACTAATGTACCCCTAAAAATCGTGAAGGAATTTCACAAGTTAGAGCTTTTCTCAAACTATTGGATTTGGACCAGAAATCAAGTAAAATACAATTTCCAGGAAATATTGAATATTGTCGAAACCTCGTCTTTAATTTCGATTTTGGAGGAGACCTCGTTTTCTATCCAAAGAATGATATTCGGCGACATCGCTGATTCTGAGGTCTTTAAACTTAAGAATGAATGGATGATTTGATTCATCTCGGATTTCTCGGTGCTATCGGGTTCTACTGGATTGTAAACTCACCACCCCCACATTTCCAAGTCCTAGCCGTGGAATGGATTATAATGCCGGGCAATCAATTCAACTGATTTCCTTCCTGAAAGACATTCCAATTGAACTTGAAGAAGCTTAGCCAAATTCTCATGAATGGAAGATGAAGGTTTTAGAAGGATGAATAGAAATGAATGAGAGTGATGAGATCGAATCGAATTACTCTATGTGCTGGAATGTCATGCACGTGTGCGTCCGTCCACATTATGAAACAAAGTAACTGTACAGGGTGTTCTGTAACCATTAATCCCATTATAACATGTCAGCTTAGAGAAGCTCAGACCAAAATTATAATGTATGTACATTTAGATGGAATTCGCCGTGGAATCAATCGCGATTTCTCGTAGACGCCGGTCTGAATACAGGTAACAACAGATAAATAGTTAAAATTCTCTACTATAACTCAAATTTCACAGCAGCGCTTCTGTTTATGAACCACCCGGTAAACTATTGCTGGCACCATATGACGTAGCTGAAGAGAATCACTTTCACAAACAATTAATGCAATGCGTGAGAAGTAAAAAAAATGAAAAATGAAGGCAAGAAAGGCTCGAATTTGGTACCAAATATAGGAAAGAAAGAGAATAAAAATAAAAATAGACGGTAGTAGTGGAACGAATGAAAAGGAAACTGTCCAAGTTCCCTGATTTCTTCAAGAAATTCCTCAATGACCCACTTTGATCCTCATTTCTCGAAGAAAGGAAGAAAAGGATAGAATATCGGATTACTACGGACGTTCTTAAATTCGGTCTTCGGCTCCTGACTGAGCTGTTTTTTCTTATCCTCAGCAGACAAGCAGTCTACCTACTATTATCGTTTTCGGTGGTCCTTTACAGAACACATTACTGAAATGTTTGGCCCCGTCAGAGATGAGATTTCGATTTCACATAAAAAAAACTGGGTTAGGTCATGTTGTCGAAAAATAAAAATATAAAAACCTCCAATCCACCAGAGCAGAAAAACATCATAAAATCGAATATACGCAACCCGAACTAAGAATCTGTTGTTCCATCAGAATCAGAAATGCCAATATTAATTGTCGGTCGTCGCCAATCTGGTCTAAGAAATGTCACCCTAGTAGTGAAGAAAAGTTCCAATGGTAAAAAATATCTTTCTGGGCCTCTGGTCATATCAAATAAATTCTCTTCATTCAAAAATATCTTTGTGATCCGAACGATAGGTGATTTGTGTAATCGATACGGAATTTGTAATACAACCATAGACAGGAAACTACGCATTTCAAAGCATTTCGGGTCGTTAAGTTTGAAATATTAAAATTTCGATACGCCCGAATTTAAAAGTAAAATAAATCTAATCTCTGGCTTAATAATTAAGATTGATTTTCTTCGCATTTGACATATCCAAAACCATATCTACATTTTACAATCTGCATAAATTGTAGATCTTTAGGAATTCCAAAATATGTCTGATGGAAACAGTAGTAGTATTTCTTAGTTTGACAGGTTGCTCGTAAGAATTTTCAGCTTATCTTGGGAGTAGTCTCTCAAATGTAGTCATCCGTTGGACCGAACCGGAATTTATTAAACCTAATAATGGCTGGCATGCTTTACTGCATCTACAAATTAAGGATTGCTCACCCCTTAGGCTGATAGGAATGAAGGAACGGTATAGCAATATGGTTCGGGTCATCCCCCAAAAACCCATAGGATAAAACATTATCATAAATCTTTTTAGATTTTAACATAATAATGAGGTAGTCTTTGGCCGGGAAAGCCTTCTTTATTCCGCTCATTTGGCTCCCTATTTAGAAATTGAAAGATGCTCCCAGGGAATCTTGCCGGCAGCGAAACAACTTCGTTTCATATCTGAAACCCGCATCGCTATCGCAAGCTATTAAATTAACCTCATGCAGGGTAACCAACCGGAACGACAAGGGCCAGAATTATCCCATCAAATAATTCATCCTCAGTACCCGTCCCGGCATTCTCCATAAAAATATGCTGGTTTTTACGAAAAATCAGAAAGATTGAATGCAAGCTTGCGGTCTTGTAGATTATGATGACTTTCTTCACCCGCCAAGCCAGATCACGCCTATTGCTCAGGGGGGCTTGACTGATGAACCGAAACCACAAGAATTAGGAACTGATCAAGGAAAACCGCCACCGGTGCTTTTCTTCGTCATAAAATCCAATGTAGTGACCTAATTTAGGTTTAGAAGCCTGTTGCCCGAAGCTTATTACCGGTAGTCCGAGAATTCAGAGGCATTAGGAGCTTTATTTTCAAATATCGACATTTTACTCAGAAAAAATGAACCATAAAAATTCAGGAGGTAGAGAGTGAAAATACGGGCTTCAGAACGATTATGAGAAGACACCAATGAAAGAAACGGTAAACCAGAAAATATTGCGACTAAGAAAATCAATAAATAATGTTATGGTACACATGATATGTCTATTGGGATTCTAATCGCTATTTGAGAAAACGTTGTCTTCTGGTTTCGTTCTCCTTCTTTTCTTCCTCGCTACCAAATGTAATTAAAAGCTTGCAATTAATGCCACAACGTAGCATGTCAATCAGTCATAATTCCATTTGTCATAAATAATTGAATTACTATCAAAATGTGCAATACGAGACTAGTGGTGAATGAAAGGTGCGTGGAATTGAATATGCACCCAAATAGAAAAATGAGACAGTCGTTAAGAAAGAACTCAGAATATCTCTAAACATGCGTCAAACTTGATTTAAGAATTTTTTTTTAAATGATTTCCTCTTACTTACTCAGAACGAGATCGTAGGGTAAAATTCGCGGCTCGCCTTGCAATTAATTTAGATGGCTATAAATGGCTTGAGAAAGTTAAATTCCTATTTATTTGGTATGTAATTTAAATTACAATGTAGTTACGTACGATGCGAGAAGCTACAAACGAATGTGTCGAAATCGGCTGCCATATTTAGCACTAGACTCATTAAACTATTCAGCCGACAGCAGTACTAACATTTGAAAGCCGCCGTTAGTTAATATTAATTACTGAGTCGGAATTCAATTCACAAGACTTACTTTAAAACGAAGTACCCATTAAAATTAACGACACATTGTCCAATTTGTCCTCTAAATGTTTGTTGAGAATTCAATCTGGAAAAATTTTTATTTTACAATTTACAATTTATATTCATAAACTACCTAAAATAATCTGACTCTCAAGAGAACTATTTTGATTTCTTCAACGTAAAACTTTTCAAATGTGTTTGAATTGTGAGGCAATCAACGATAATAAAAGAAACAAATACAAAATAATATCCCGAAGACAGACACCAATCCAAGCACGCCATCCATGAGGCAAATGATTAGGTAGAATTTCTCCACCAAAGTCGTTTACTGGCAGTGACATCTCAAGTCGTTGCTTCAAAGATTTTACTCGTAGCGTGACTAGTAAAAAGAAATCTCAACGACGCTTACGAAATATTGTACCGGTTTACCAGTTTTGTAGTATACACAATTATGGTATTTAGTCAAATTCTCTTTTTGTATTGATGCTAGGTGTAAGTCCGCGTTTGATCGTTTCGTGTAAAAGCATTTCATTGAAAGCAGATATAGATCTGATAAAATAAATGTCTGTCTGACTAATATTAGCGGAATCTTGAGTCCGTAGCCAGTTTAATATTTACAGTGTCCACATACCAGATTAACGCAAATAATCTAGTCCTAACAAAAAAGACTGAAAGTCGCGACAATAGGGAAATCTTTATACAGAAATAGGGACCAATTTCACCGAATAAAATATATATCAAAATTAAACCAAATTGTAAATTCCAATAGGGAAAACGAGGGTGATAGAGGCGCGACGGTCGTTTTCCCGTGCTCGAACATGTACATCAACAAAAGTCGGTGGAAGATTCTGCGAGTCACACACGACTAGACGGGATTTT
>JAQGCA010001890.1:0-15549 GCA_034698945.1 Protaphorura quadriocellata
CACCTCAGAATCCTATATCAAATGTTCCCATGCCTTTAACATTAGGGGGCGACACCTCAGAATCCTATATCAAATGTCCCCATGCCTTTAACATTAATGCTAACGGCATGGGGACACTTAATATAGGAATCTGAGGTGTCGCCCCCTAATGCTAAATGCATGGGGACATTTAATATAGGATTCTGAGGTGTCTATATCCTCTCAACCACTCTCTCTACCCTTTCAACCACTCTCTTTACCCTCTCAACCACTTTATATACCCTAACAACCACTCTATAATCCCTCTCAACCACTCTATACCCTCTCAAGAACTCTCCAATACCCTCTTAACCACTCTCCAATACCCTCTTAAAAACTCTTCAATACCCTCTTAGCCACTAACCAATACCACGGGCTCTCTATCCAGTCTCGACTGTTTATTCGTTCTGTAAACGAACATACGTAGACACCGTGCTTAGCCATGTACCGTTTTCGCGCGCTCGAGGTTTTCTAGGCATTTCTAACCAATTATCTTGGAGCAAAAACATCAGTAAGGAGCACTTTTAGGTAATAGTTCCATGTCTTCCATCAAAACGGACAGACGGACGGACGGACGGACAGACTGGGCATCCGCAATAAGTCATTTACTCTGTATATTACGTCGCACGACTTAATAATTGCTTTGGTTTCGTGAGATATCCTAATCTTGAGATGATGAAGATGTTTTTACTCACTGATGAATCAATGTTTCATCTTCGATGTTTGTTGTGTGAGCTATCAAGTTGATGACTATAATAAAAACGTATTCAATCCAATGAAAGCATAACTAAGAACGATCGAATGTGAGTACAGTGCAAGAATTCAACGAAAGCTGATATTCTTTACCGTCATAAAAGACCTAACTAACTAACTAACCATCGAATTTCGAATCAAATTGTTAAAATCCAGCGTTCGATTTTCTTGATTACCACTTTATATGACTATTCGACTGGAAAGATGATATGGGTAACGAAAGTTTTCTCTCCGGCACTACTCTGGACAGACCATATAAATTACTCGGAAAACACAATTTTATTCCCTAACAATTAACTAATTAACTAACCTAAGTAATTCCTGATTGTAACATGTGTGGGTATAACTCTAGATGTGTCGGGTGTGTTCCGATTGTGGAGCAAGAACACCTGGGTCCGGACCCTCTTCCAGGTGGCACGCTAACTTCTCTATATGTGACTCTTGCTATCAACAAAGGAACAAAGGATTGGCATGCCCTCTGTGTGGAAAAGCCTATCGTCATGTAGCCCAAAAACTTATGCTCCAATGTCATATGTGTAAAAAGTTAGTCAGACTTCTCATTTACGACAATTACGAGTCGACCAAATCCAAGTGTTACCAGCTTTTCTAAAATTGACCGTAAATGATTGAATGTAGATTTGTTCATGGAACTTGTGATCCGAACGCTGAATTATCTGTGTATCAGCAGAAGAAGGAAATGTGTCCAGAATACGATTACACTTGTTTGAATTGTAATTCTGCTGCTACAAACCCATTCGGCTCACTCTCTCGTGGACTTTCTTCTCTAAGAAAATCGTCAGATATGAGTGAGATAGAAACAAACTCTCTCATGTCTGTTTTGTCACAAGATTCCTCAGGGCAGTTGGAAGATGACTTACTTCTGTCAATCGACGGGAACCTTGACCCTAACTTCTGGAATAAGGTTAGCGGAACTCGTTCTGGTTTCGCTTGAATTTATTTACATCATTCTATAACACTTGTATTGTGTCACAATACGAAATGTGTTAATTTTTGTTTATACAGGGCGTAAAATCTCATTAAATATGGATAATATAAACATTTATATTTGCCGCCGATGTTCCACAGTCGCAGTGTGATTCAAATTCGACAGAACATTCATAGTTTCAATTCAACATTTTCTCTGCCATAAGGTTTTATAGCTTCCAAAACGCGTATCCGGTATAAAGTAGACGGTATTTACAAAGACTGTTAGTGTAGACGGTCAGATTGTTACAAATACTTTCGGCGTGCGAATTTCAAATGAGATGTAAAATAATTTCAACGAGTCGGTTAGACGGCAGAGATAATTCTGAAATAATTCTGAGGTCCGAGCTTAACTCGGAATCTCTTCTTCGTTCAGAATATTTATGTGAGAATTAGCTAGATGCTGAGCGCTAAACAAATAATATGTATATATTTTGTATCTAGTTTAAAGTTCCTAACCTATGAGGTGCGAGCTTAACTCGGAATCTCTTCTTCGTTCAGAATATTTCTGTTAGAATTAGGTAGATGCTTAGATATGCATATGTAAACTTCCGACAAATTCTGGCAGGACCGAGCTCACATGGTACTGGTAATTGACCAAATTATTTTGGACTTTAGAAACGTCAGAATTATTCAGACGGAAGCTGTCCATCTTCTTTCTTCGCCGGAAAGGCCATTAAGAAGAAGAATTGTGTGGGTCGGCCTAGGAATATTGACCTTCTTTCCGGCAACACAAGAAGGTCATGCTTTTCGGATATTGGCCGGAAGCGTGGACCGAAACCAAAGATGAGAGGAGTATTTGGAATGACAGGGTTGGGACTACAGGTAACTCGGAGTATTTTTCTCATGTGAAGTAGTAAAATATATTATGCTCTCTTGTGTTTTTAACAAGACAAGATAATCGGAACACACATTTTCTGTTAAGTCAGATGTTGGGACAAATCCGATAAATTGATTAATTTGTTTCGGCCGACATATTCGCTCAAGTAACATATCTGATTATTGTCTGATACGATTTGTTTCGTCAGATCAGATCGTCAAATAACGACTGTCCGCTAAAGAAAGTCTCACCTGTAGGTAATCGTCTCCACAGATATAATGATTTGATCAGCAGCTTTGTTAATTTTTTGGGAAGTAGAGGAACCAATTACCTTGTTAATTTGAAACAGCAGTGGTGTGTAGAACTATTGGCAATACTGACTTTCCACTCTCCGCGGCTATTTCTTTTAAAGTCCTTGCTTTGACTCTTTTGAGTGGCATCAAATCTTTAGGTATTTTTTTAACTTCAGAACATTGCGCTTTGATTAATGCAATGAACTTTTAAATTGGACGTGCTTGAAATAATTTGAGCTAATATGAAATTTCGCAAAAAAATCTTTTTTCTTTCGAGTCCGAAGAAACATTTTTTGCGTAATACTTGTTTGGCCAAAACAAATTTTTTTTAATATAGGAATTCAACCTGTTTGGGAACCAATAATTGGATTACACCCTGGAGTCCAAAGTTCTCGTATTAATTAATGGTTTTGAAACCCCTCCGTTTTCGTCATTCGACAGCCAGATCAGATGTTTCTGATGAAGTTGTTCATGTTCTTTGAATTCAAAATCCGGGCTTATTTTTTGTTGTTCTCTACTTGAGTTTAACTTCACACCATTGTCACTTTCGTAGTTCACAGCGCGATAAGTTTCGTCAACCAGCACTAAAGCTTAGACGAACTTTCTAAGCCTTTTTCTACAATTCCTGGTTATGTTTTTTCGTTTTTTTTGGCATACCACTGAATTTTCGTAGCGGTTGTTGTCTAGCAGTCACAAACCGACGACTTGGATTTCTATAAAAAGCGTCACTAGACTCGCCACGTTGTAGTACTGGATTTTGATTCCCTTCAGTCTGAAAATTTTGAAATATTTACCGATCAAACATGAACACTATTTCACCCAAGTGACAAACTGTGTTTCCGTCATCCCCTCATCATTTTCTCCTGTAATATGGTCTTGAATATGTGAAAGTAAATCGGATACTGAAAAAAAATTAGTTTGTAGCAGAAAAAAATTCTATATCTGGGTAGTACCGCCTTGTCTCTTATTGAGATTTATTAAGCGGACATTCCTTATCTTTTATCATTGGGCGAGCGAAGTGAAGTGAACGAAGTCAAGCAACGATCTTACATTCGACTTGAAGGCATTTTGTGTGTGCGGACAGCGCGCTGTCGGTGCTGTTTGAAAAGAAAGAGATAGAGAACAAAGAACTTCAAGAAAATAATCAAATAATAGCAAAATTCATAACGAAGAATCTGCACATTGCGAGGATGAGATACTGCTGGGGGACGAGGGAGGAGTTAGTGAAATGTAATATTCATGCCCGCGTAATGATTGTGGCAGTGCTGCATACCAAAGCGAATTCTTCAATGCTCATTTATGTAGATAAATGCGGTAGATGAAGTTACTTACACTGGAAGAGTAACAAATTGGCTAGACTGCAGTCGTCTTGGATAGTTTTGATTTTTGATCAGAGAGTTGAGTTGTGTGAAGTGAAAATGAAATCGAAAATGAAATCTTCCTTTTAAAGCACGCTAGGGCAGTACGATACATCACCTTTCGCTTCACTCGCCGTTCTGTGGCGTACCCGTAACGGGGCGACATATATTCTAGTATTTTTGTAATTGATTCTAGAAATCAAACAATTTCAAAGAATTATGCTGCTTAAGCATCTGGCTGGATGGTAAAATCACTTTACTCGTATTCTATTATGGAATTTCCGTGTAGAGACCTAATTGTGAATCACCTTTACGGGGAGAAGAAGAGCCTGGAGTTGAAAATAGGTTGGTTTTGTGTTCCTCCAAAGATGATTTCGTGTTGCAGCAAGACGTTTGTGTAATGTGCGGAGCATTTGGAAACGACTCGGAAGGCCGCCTCATATCTTGCGCGCAGTGTGGACAGTGTTACCATCCGTTCTGTGTCAACGTTACGGTATGTGCTGTTTGAATTTTGAAACTTCGGCTTTCCATATTCAGGGTGGCCTAAATAATACGGGCTAGTTTTGAGCGACCGTAGATCTAAAACGTGTCGACCCATTTTCTCGAGGTGGGACTCATTTTAAAGCCCATGCGATTTAGTCTTACTCTCACAGTGCTGTGTTGCGGATTTGTTCCATCCAATGGGCGAGTGTTTTGCCATCGGATTTCAGTGCTGACTTGTGTATTATATCTGGCTGGCGCAAATCACTAGGTTTTCCAAATTTGTAGATTCCACGACAGCAATTTAAGAAAGAGAATGCTTCTCGAACCCCTCCCTCCCATTATAGGAAGTTGTACAAAGGCAAACCAAATGTTAAAACATGTCCGAAGGAAATTAACTTTCTTGAAATTTTAATTGAAAAGTTCGTCTTTTGGAATAACATTTCAGAGGATACTGCACAAAGGGCTTGAGGAAGGACCATCTGTTAGATATGGCTGAATATTGGATATATGTTATAGCCCTTGACTTTCTGAACAACTTTTGTGAAGGTCCCAACCGGAAAAGTCTAACCGTTTGGCCACTGCAAATACACGGGGGCATGTGCTACAGTACACCCTGGACTAGTCCAAGTCCAAGGTCCAAACGGTTAGACTCTTCGGGTTGGGACCTTCACAAAAGTGTTCAGGAGGTCAGGGCTATAAACATTTCCAATATTCAGGCAAATCGAACATAGGGTCCTTCCCCATGCCCTTTGTGCGGCATCCCTAAATATTTTGCTTTTTTTTTTTTTTTTTTAATTCTAAGTACTTCAGCATCCTCTGACAGGATATACCCGCTACGAGGTCGCTTCAAAACTTTTGTATCAAAAAGCATTCGTTTCTTCCAAATTCTTGTTATGGACTCAGCAAATGTGAGAAATATCGAGGAAGACATTTTGCATCACCCTTTACTTCCTTAGTTCCACCGCAATGTGCATCCAACAGTGGAAGCTTGAAATCTTAGTTAAGGTCTTCTTTCATTTACCGTGCGAATTTTGTTTTAAAATTCTTAAGTTTCCCTCATGGGAAACTCTTCTGACATTTTCTCAGTTTCTTAAAAGCAACCCCGAATTGTAAGACGAAATATTCATTAGTACAGTCATTGAAAAATTTAGGTTCCCAGCGTCAACTCTTGAACTCTTATGCCGTTTGAATAGGTCTCGTGCAGCTCATAGAGGCGCCACTGTTTTTCTCCTTTTCCAAGGATAGAATTCTGTCTCACTTCTCTCCCACTCGTCGGCCTAATGCAGAATAACATTAGGAATTTTGTTTTTTCGCGAGGTTGGAACTTATCTATCTATAACTTAGGACTTCCTTTAAACAATCCAATCAATTTTATCACTAAATTGAGACTATTAATTTATTAACAATCTTTGGATTCTAACAAGGTAAATGATGATTGTGTACTGATCTGATTTGTTAAGGTGATGTCTATTGTATTCTAATATTTTCCTTCTCTGTTATTCCTTATTTGTTATCAAACATGGTCCTTTTGTTTACAGCAGTTTAGTCTGAAAAGATTGGCCAAATAAAAAAAGCTTTTATCTACAGGGTGGCCCATAAGTAACCGTACATTCGAAATAAAATCTTCAATATTTTGAGTCTAAAAATTCCGAAATAGTCATTTTGTTCAGAAAACTATTATGCAAATTTTGATGTATCGCTTTTGTGTGTACGTTGCGCGGAGCGCGCGCGCCAACACAAAACACAGACGAATCGGGAGTTTTCTTATAACATACAGAACGAATTCTTCAATGACAGAATACGAGCAATGGGCATCCATTTGCTCAAATTTGGCAGCATTTTGAAAAAGTGAAATTTTTTGAAATTTTTAGAAATTCAAAATGAAAATTTTGCTAACTAACATGTAACTAAAATTATGATATTTTTTGAACCAAATTATTTGAAAAATCCATTTTCGAAGATTTTTTTTCATTCAATTTTTTTTCTAATTAACGATTTTTTTCAAAATTTTGTTAAATTTGAGCAAATTTATGCGTTGCTCAAATTTCTGTCATTCAAGAATTCGTTCTGCACGTTGTAAAAATAACTCCCGATTCGTCTGTGTTCTGTGTCGGCGCGGGCGCTCCGCGCAACGTACACACGAAAGCGATACATCAAAACTTGCATAATCGCCTTCTGAACAGAATGGCTATTTCGGAATTTTGAAACTCGAAATATTAAAGATTTTATTTCAAATGTACGGTTACTTATGGGCAGTATCGGCCAAAAGTCATGGCCGATACTGTGATACATGGCCCTGTAAATCATTTTCTACGCCGCATTTCTGGAGATAGAAATTCGAAAATTTACATAGATTTAGAAAAAGCGATTTTCAATTGCAGGGGGTGGTCCATTTTCAAAAATTCGAAAAAGGTCAAAGGTCAAAAATTTTGACTCAAAAAGTACTTTTTCAAGTAGATCAGCAAAATTTTGTTTTCCACCTTTCTATTTTTATCTGGAGGGTATTCCAATTCTGAACATTTTGACGTATTGTACACCTCTGTGCGATTTTTTTTTGATTTTAACAAATTTTTCGAAAGTGGAGAAAAGGGTCTAAAGTCATAAAAATCGTTACTTTAGGCACTTTTCTCCACTTTTAAAATATTTGTTAAAAATCCAAAAAAAATCGCACAGAGTTGTACAATACGTCAAAATGTTCAGAATTGGAATACCCTCCAGATAAAAAATAGAAAGTTGAAAAATAACTTTTTGCTCACCTACTTAAAAAAGTACTTTTTGGGTCAAAATTTTTGACCTTTGACCTTTTTCGAATTTCTGGAAATGGACCACCCCCTGCAAATGGAAATCGCTTTTTCTAAGTCTATGTAAATTTTCGAATATCTATCTCCAGAAATGCGGCGTAGAAAATGATTTTCAGGGCGTCCCATGACTTTTGGCCGATACTGTATCTATTGTTAGATGGTCTGAACATTCTCCGCTTTTAAACTAGGATATTTTTTAAAGTGAACGTGTTTTCCCATTTTGAGCGAGGTGAAAGTAATCTGTCCCAACCGAGTCGCTCGACCTCCACCAGTCTGGATTTTGGCGCTGACCTTTTAGCCTGCAGGAGGTCTTTAAGGGATCACCATTCGCCCTTCCCAGGTCTAAGTGGAATTGTTGGGAGTTAGCGCAAGCGTGTGCATAAGGATGTACGGTTAACCTTATGTACCGAGTAGTTCATCATTTCGAACCTATTGATTTTCAGTATTGCTCCTGAAAATTTTCACGTTCTCCTGGCGGGATCTTATTCATAGGATATGATTTTTCGATTCAATGTTTTTGCGTTTAAATTTTTTTTAATTGAATTGATTGAATTTGGCTTTCCAATGAGTTCTACTTCGAGAAAATCAGATGACACATTTCCTGGGCCACCCGATGTTATTGAGTTTAGTTCAAGGGAGATGGTTACTCTATGCTCAGGGCAATTTAACTTTGTTGTTAATTTTGGTCTGCTCAATAGGGTGGGGACATTATAAATATTGAATATTGAGCAGAGCGAAATAATCAACAAACAACGTTAGCCCTGGTACTACAGGACTTCGGTCATTCATAAATAAATACCATTCCCCTTTCTAGGTTACCAGAGTAGTATTACAGAAAGGATGGCGCTGCTTGGACTGCACTGTTTGCGAGGGTTGCGGCCAACGCCATGACGAATCACGTCTTATTTTATGTGATGACTGCGACATTTCTTTTCACATCTATTGCATAAATCCACCACTTGACTATGTTCCTCAAGGGAACTGGAAGTGTAAAT
This sequence comes from Protaphorura quadriocellata, assembly GCA_034698945.1. Lineage (NCBI taxonomy): Eukaryota > Metazoa > Arthropoda > Collembola > Poduromorpha > Onychiuridae > Protaphorura > Protaphorura quadriocellata. The sequence goes on from JAQGCA010001890.1 coordinate 8,506, forward strand.
GGTTAGTCCACTTTTGTAATTAATATTTTATCCATATTTATGCAGTTATGTTTTTCGGCTTAAAGGCATAGGTTCTCGTTTTCGTCAATTCGTACAGTATAACTACTTCGGAAGTATAGAGTAACAGTAAATCTAAACATGCTGAACTTGAAAACCCACTTACAACGTTTTTGGTAATTCATATTTATTTATATTTCATTAACAACACTCGTTTCTGCAATCACTGTCTCATACCAGCTGTTATTTTTTGCAAATATTCAAAAGGTCGATATCAGCGACGTGCAGACCATAGAGGGTGTATCGAAATAATTTTGTACACGGAAAAAATATTATTATGAATTTGACTTGATTTGATTTATTTAACTGTCAGACCGATTTCACATACGTGTTCTTTAAGCCACGGGGACAGACTACTCACTAATTAAAATGAAATAACTATACATACATGAAATAATTACTGTTCATTCCAAAATAATAGGCGGCTGGAGATTCCATAACTACGGATGATTCCACGAAAACAACCCAGCTAAAAATTTTAGACAAATGTACAGGGCTAACGGACAAGTAAACAAACTATTTTCCCTTAGCAGAACACGTGAACAAAATATATCTATTAAGGCCGGACAGCTTGGAGGGGGTAAAAATGGACCTTCGTTCATATCGTCTCTCCTCCCTCAGTTTTGAACGGATTTTTAAGTATGATACCTTTTTGGAAAGATAATTATATGTATAAAATAGTTACGTATCCTTTTATTCGAAAAAAAATTTCAAAAAAATAGAAATTTGAAATTGAAACTACATGTATTTTCAATTTCAAATTTCTATTTTTTTGAAACTTTTTATATTTTTTTATATTTTTTAAAATAACCACCCATTTCTGTGCCACCGTCTAGCGACAGAGAATCAAACTAATCGCCGAACAAGGCCTTCTTAAGACATCAACACATCAAAGTTAACGCATGTGGAGTCAAGCTACTGATGTTCTGCGATTCAGTGTAAGAAGTTTATTATTGTTATGATTCTTATTATCAAACATGGTCCTCTTGTTTACAACAGTTTATTATGAAAGACTGACCAAACAAAAAAATCCTTTATCTATCTATCTATATATGTATTAAAAGTTTTGTAACAGCGAAATGTCGTTATATGTACAATCGACATATTATAGATATTTGGCTGGACAACGAACGTAGCAGGTATAACCAAAGCTGGCTATACGTATCGGTTTCTGTTTCTTATTTAAATCTCGAGAATTTCTGATTTACAATGCAAAGCCAATAATGCCCGACCGATCCGAGAACTAAAGACATGGTCTAGCAAGTTCCCCAAATTCCATTTGTGAGGACAGGGTTAACTCTTTATTCTTTTTCATAGAGAATTTCTAGAAAATAAGTATGCATGCATATACGGTTGCTTTAGTTGGACGGACGTTTAGGAAGAATGGACAGATAGATTCAATATTGAATTGGTTTGGTTACCTAGTGGCGGTTCTTGAATCTTTTGGGCTAGGAGTCAGGGGCCAGGTAATACATGATTTCAAGCCTCACGAATATTAAACCTTTCGATGTCACGATGTCAGGCCTAGCTCGATCTTAGGATAATGAAAGAATCTCAACCAATTCTTTACATGACAAGACATCGGCCTGCTCCAACGTAGCCAAACTACAACATTTTTATTACTTTTAATTAATATTTTTATCTTGGGCCGGGTGTGCCCTCGTCTATCTCGAACCACGACTGGATATATACAGAGAGTATGTAAAAATACAAGGGGATTATTAGTTAGCATGGATTTGTTCCGGATCAAAACGGATACATGGATAAGACTATTCGACCATGAGAGGGCAGAGGGATCACAAAGGTCTCACGCAGTGAGGCGTTTTTCCTCTTGATTGGGTCACGCGAGAAGGTGGGATTTGACGAGAGTCTCTCATTTCCCTGAGAACGTAAATGCGGTAGGTTCCAAAAAGGAGTAATCTTTGTTTTGTCCCCAGTAATTCTCAGTCTGATACGAGGATGGTTCGACGAGTGGGTTTCATTTAACCAAAGGGTTACCGACAACCAACGACAATAATGCAACCGACGCTGTAAAAATTCGTTATTTCTTTCAATTTTATAGAACTTCACTTCTCAACGTCATTTTTCTTTGGCATAAAATCCGAACCTGGAACGACGTTCGCCGTAAGGCATGTAACTTCGTCTTGAATTTTCGATTTGACCTACGGAAGTCACCTGACCCCCACCTTCCTCCAATATCTAGTCCACTTAGACCGGATTCGTTATAAGCATGTCTATTCAGCTTTCACACTCTGCACTTCTGCAATGCATATAAGTACAATATATCATCATCACAAGATATCTTCGGGAGAGTTCGTTCAAGACGTCACCACGGTGAAGCAATAGGGGCTGCCTGTAAAATTATGCTACATATAGCGGTGGGCTGAATGAATAATTCGAGTTCATTTCCTTGTCACTTCGGAAAATTGCAAGAAAAATACAAATACTATTGTGTTATCGGATTGAATTTTCTTCTGCAATACACATACAAAAGTATGTTAATTTTTTGTCTTACGATTACGATGATAACACAAATCAATAATAATAATAGTAATTATAACTATACAATACACCTCTACAATACGACCGAATTTAGAAAATGTTAAACCGATTGCTCCAAGCCACAGTACACCATGTCTATTGGGAGTTAACTTATCACTTAAGAAAGGACATACATCAGCCCTTCTTATCCCTCCCTTCTGGAGTTGTTCCCAGAACCCTTAAGTGGTATCCCCACCCCTCTCCCACTTGAAAGTATAGTCTACCCAGAAAACAAAATGACTGTAGCCTGTGCATATCCATTAAGTCATCTGTTCTATCAAACAATATGTAAATAAACCGTCGTAAGACGCAATATGTCTCCGCACTCCGTAGCTAAATGGAGACCTGGGTCGGGGTCACCCCCTGACACCCACTTTTTATTGCATTTATGCATATTTCTGACCATTCTGAGCAACTTTGAAAATTTGACCTCTGGTGACCTGGGTCGGGGTCACCCATTGACACCCACTTTTTGTTGCATTTATTCACGTTTCAGACCGCTCTGAGTAACTTTGAAAATTTGACCTCTGGTGACCAGGGTCAGAGGTCACCTGGCGAGGTCATATTTACATTAGGTAATTCTTGTGACCTCGTGTACCTACCCCGAAAATTTCGTTGAAATCGGTCAGCCTTTACTCTATGAAAAGTCGATGAGTGTCGGAAATTGTGAGGTGTGTGAAGTGAGGAAATTAGGACGAATAGTAGGTTGGTTTTGGACCACCCTGTATATTGTTTGTGTGCCTTCATTGATGCAGGTAGCGCCTTCTGGTGCAATGTAAGCTTGAGATCCCTTGAATAGACATGTTTCATAGCACTTCTTCTTGTGAATTTTCCTACTGAATAGGCTTTTTATAATAATTATTATGAAAGGATTTACACAGCACCGAATGTAAATTCGTATTTGATTTGGTATTTGTATTAACCTGATTGATTTATACGAGGTAGCTGGAGGTTTAATTCCAAAGTTCAACTACAAATCATAATATCTCATCACATAAACTTAGTATTTTGAGCTCTCGATAGAGAAACATATAAGTATTGCCAACATTTCGGGGAAAAGTTGGGCTGCTGTTACGTAGGTGTTTAATATTCAGAAGGCAAATAAAGAACCAAAGTATTAAAATGAAATACCCGGCATATATGAGATTTAATTAGTTTGGTTTAATTAAGAGACGTAAATGCAAATATTACTGGTTGGATCATAATAGGGAAGGGACAACATAATACTAGTACGTGCTTGTCGTTTGAGATTACTTCGCCCACTCAAGCACGATAATGTATGTCTATTTGGCTTCCACGAAAATCCGACCAGATAAGTAAATCTTTTCCGGAAGCACATAAGAGTTTTTGTGTTTACGGGTAATTTCAAATATTACGGTCCTTATTAATCCAAGAATTAACCCAAGAAATCTCGAAGCTCAGACGTCCTTATACTCAGTAATCACGATGGAATATGCCAAGGGATATTGTATTTTGGGGTCCAGATTTCGGCCACCCAGTATCCGGAGATGCTATTCAATTTATTGCAGATTATTTATGACGAAAACGTTAAACGTCATGAGTCGTAAAGATCAGCGAAAGAAATTTTGGTCCAGAGAGCTCCAAACTTGGAATATTTTCGGCGGAAGAAAGAAGGTGCCGATAGCTTCAGTCTTGCCGTGTGTATTATGTGCAAGCCAATTAAATGTGACTTTGATTCCGAATTCTTTAAATCTTTGTTCAAATCAAACTCCGGAGTGCACCACCTCGACCTCGACATGCGGTCAGCTTCACAATTACATCGAAGTATTTCTCCAAGCTCGGAGTCCGGAAAGAAAAGTTTTGTGTATGCAGCCACCCACTTATGGACTACGTATTGTTCTGACCCATCCGATAAGGTATGATATTTAAGCGTGAAATTGTGGCTTTTTTGTTATGTATGCTCTCATTACTAAACTCCGTGGGCGCGTGTTAGATTTTAGTTACATTTTTTCTTTTCTTCTGTTGGTTTGAAACTGCCGATGGTTTTGTATCATCATCATAAGTTGTTGAATTCAACAAGGGAATTGTCGACAACAATGCCAAACACGAAATCACGCCATTTCTGCACCCATTACCGCAATGTTATAAAATTCGGGAAAATGTGTATCTGAGCTACACCCCTGGTCATGATTACATTCGTAGTAATTTTTATTAATTGCTCTTGTTCTGCAGCTTATATTTCCGCATTACCTCATTCAAATCGAAACAACGGGTCAAGAGTTATAGCAGAATCAAGCTGTCAGCATCATTTAGGGACACCCTCTGTATATTAATTTAAATATTGTTTCCAGCAATTCTCATTTTGTCCTTGTTTTTGTATCATCTGAGTAATCTATTTCTGTGTTGAATTATCTTGCAACAAAGTTTGCACTAATTGCAATTTGATATCTCGGAAATTGAATTCCGTGTTCATTCTTGCCTGTGATTAATGGAGTTACCGGTTTAACTTCCTGGCAGAAGTTCATTAGATTGGACGCGAACAGTCAGTCGGTATTTGAATAAATTAGAACAGTGAAAACGTGACTCCCAAGTCCTAAGAAATCCACGCCCGGGTCTCACGACGATTTTGATGAGTCATTACCCTCAAAGATTTTTTTTATTTCTTTCTTATGAGTGAACCTCCGACCGAGAAACTCGAGTTTAAGGCTACTTTTTATACCCTTAACTTTTTCATCGGGATAATTATTAGTTTTATTCCGGAAGAATCAGTAGTGTAATAAAGAAAGGATAATATCTCCGGTCCGAATGTTGACGACAGTGGAAACCTTTATAAAAAATATTTACTAAATCTAACGGCGTCTGGTCGCTGAACGGCCCGGGACGGGCTCAGTTGCTAGTCACGTAGATACATGGCTATTCAACTCCAGTCACTCGTCACGTGTCATTTTCATACCTAATTCTATTGGAATATGTGTCATTTTCATGCGCATTCATATTGGAATACGTGTCAATGTAGCCCCTCGCCATTCGTACATAATTCTCTTTACCAAGCTGGCAACCAGGAAATAAAATTTCAGTTCATATTCATTCTTCATGTCCAATTGTACTTGTTTTTCTAGTCCCAATTGTTATTGTACAAATTGAATTCAGCAGAATTGACTTTACTTCCTGGTTTTGGTTTTGTTTTTCTGTTCAGAACTTGAATTGATCAAAATTTACTTTACTTCCTGGATTACGCGGTTCCTTGGAACCCGATGGTCCACATAACACTTCCTGGTTTAATTTCTACTCAATTCGAACAACAATTCCTTCATTCGACTATTGTCGCCGAGTATATTTTGAAAACAGTGAACAAGGAAGTCGACCGTTTGGAGTCAATATCAGAGTCAATAAAAACTGTCCACTTGAGAATCGGTTCGGTTGAGTGTTGGAGCTTGGCGGAGGAAGAACAACAAAAGCCAGGAAGCCCCATTCCATCATAAGAGTTAGTTCGACTAATTATACAATTATATTTTTAGTACACGGTGCTCTCTTTATCTCTTAGTCTACTTTGAAATTGATTTTGAAACCGAATTTTTACTTATTTAATTCCACTGACGTCAACAAATATTTAATTGAGTTTACGACGAGCCAATTTCGAAGTAGCCGAAGAGATTAAAAAAAAATTTAATATTGTCGAATACATCAAATTAATTATAAATCATAAAAAATATCGATAATATTTGACTGGCTCTTTCTCTCTCTATTCCACAGCCATTCTCTGCATGACGACATCTACCACCCAATAGCCCCTGAAGACTCAGAATAATAACACTTGGTCGCGTCACTCATGTTTAAGGCTTATTGGTTCATTCAAGTATCTGTACAAATTTTCATAATCCCTTCGGTAAAATATAGAATTCGTCATCGCTCTCCAACGACCACATCTCACAGTCACCCTCTAAAACCTGTAGTTGGACGGGTACTGCATGTCAACTGTGACGTTGTACCGGACTGTGTTTGTTGAGTGTTGCCATAACGCAGGTGGTGCCCACTTGAAATTGTAACCTCAACCAGGCGAACGGGAATTCATCGCCAAGGGCAACGGATTCCGTGAACTTTTCTTTCACCCCGAGGCTGATTAATTCCCAGTTGACCCCCCTCTCCAGCGGGTGAACAAAAGTATCGTCTTCTATTTCCAGCCCAAATTGGGAGAATGTAAAGTTCTGATTCCCATATCCATGGGATGTTGTCCGCCATCCAAGCATGTATTCCAATGTGATTTTAGGGTTGCATTTGATGGAAGGGATGAGGATTCGGATGAAGTCTTCAGACCTAATACTAGTGACTTTCTTCAAGAGTTTTGTAAAAAAAATATTGACATTTTTAAACTGGACTAACTTTTGAAAATACAATAATGAATGAATGCAGAGAATTTATTTGATATGGCCAGAGGCCCATTCAAAGGTTTTTGGTGTAGGTACTAGGCAGTGCGAGTCTTGTGGG
>JAQGCA010001891.1:0-15546 GCA_034698945.1 Protaphorura quadriocellata
CAAAAATGAATTCTGTGTAGATAAAATGACACTTTTTAGGAGTCCCGGTTTTTGAATTTTCAAAAATGGAAGGCCTACTTAAGTACTTCGCTACGGTGAAGTTGGATTCCTTGAGCAGATCGACAATTTGTATCATGGTTACTTTAATTTGAGGTTTGACTGGAGTCACTGGAGTTATTTCCAAGTAAAGCACTATAATACGATGCGAAGTTTGACCTGCCTAAGAATGTCAATTAATGGATGCAAGTATTATATAGATGCACCTCGAATCAGAATAAACGAAGTATTTCGAGTTGTAAAGTAAATAACGCCATACATGCGTGATGCTGTGATGCACTGACTGGTGTATATTATCATAGTATCATTTGATTCTGAACTTCTTGACGTGAATAAAAACTCAATAAACCGAAGGACCAATTAATGAGAATATATTTAGTTCGTCAAACTTTTCTGATTCCTGCGAGATGGGGTGTCAATTAGCTAACAAATACTTACTAATTCTATGAATTATTGACCATCCGGCTCGGTTTAAATAAACGCAGATAAATATGGATTATGGAATGAGAAGTTGTTATTAGATTCTATTAATAACTTTTTATTGACAAAATCAAAATGCCAACTATGCCAGACATTTTGGCAAGTCGATTATAAGATATCAGACGGTGTAAGGTTTACTCTAACACACATTACGTTACAACTAAATGAAATAATCGCGACGTATCCTCGGCTTGGTTGATCCAGACTCGATCGAAGGAAAGACTAGGCAGCTCACTGCCAAAGAATACTGCAAGAAATAAGAAAGACACTTCCATTACAAACTTGGTTTGGAAGAATTATCATAATATTTCTAAGTCAAACGGTCATAGACCTAATAAAACTATTTGTGTGGGATTCAGTTGACAGAACTAATCGTAAGGGGATACTATATTACTATATCTGCCGAATCGAATCCGATGGAGCCAGGAGAAATAAATCTGCAGGATTGGTTGCGTGAAACTTCTGTTCTGTCTTCTGTATATGCTTGCATGATTTGCATTATCGTAACTTTTGGAATCCTAACTCCCATTTTGAGCATTTTCCCGAATCAAAGGTCATTGTCTAAGCTTTCTTAGCAATTTGGTTCAGACTGGTCATCGAGGCTACATTATGGAACTCGCAAACGTGTCATTACCTCAGTAGAGTCACCGGTGGCATTCCAGGGTCTCCGCCTCGCTTCAGTCCTGTAAATTCAGACAGCACGTTATAAACTATGTTATGTAACAAACATTACCTTCGGGTCGAATTCCGATAACTCCGATATAGAACATCCTTTTGGCAAAAAATAAAAAAGTGAAACTAAACTGAAAATAACTAAAGTAGAGAAAGTATTTTCTACGCCACTCTATTTGTGCTGTTTCGGACAACAAAGCAGAACTTAAACAAATCCAATATACATAAATTCAGAAATTTGGAAATTGTATTGTGCATTCTTAATCCTAATCCGGAACTTTTTGATGTTTATGTTGTGTGAGCTATGCAATTGATGACTTCAATAAAATTAATCCCACGTGCAGGAAACCAAGCCACTTTACCGCCCTGCTGTAAAAAAAACTCTCATGCATAATTTATGTTTAGTTTAGTTGGAAATTCGATTTCATATTCACGAGTCGTAGCTTTTTATTTATCCAAATTCTCAATACTAAAGATAAAGTAAAATACGAGGGAGTAATAATTCACACATAATTCACAATAATAATTGGTTAAAAATAAACTTACCAAGATATAAAATGAGTGGAAGGTAGCCGTAATGGAATACCGATTGTGCTGCGTCAACGACCGGTCCCAATTTATCTTTAACTCCTTTTGAAAGCCAAGCCATTTTTGATATCAGATACCACCAAAACCTTTCTATTCCAAAGTTCAGAACTAATTTTGTAAAATTGCTATTCAATTTCAATTTATGATTCGATTTTTTCGGAGCTGACTAAAAGTGTGATTGAAGAGTATTTCTACTCGGATGGCATTTAAATTTCCACGATTTTGCCGCCCAGACTCCAGGCGGAAATATTTCATAGAGAAACTATGTATATTGGTTCCTTGATCGAGTTACATTCCAGCACACTTCATCGTACGTAGTCATAACCCGGACAACCTAATCGGATTTACGCGAAAATACTAGACAGCACTGCGATAATATTTTCCTTCTCTGTTATTCTTTATTTGTTATCAAACATTGTCCTCTTGTTTACAACAGTTTATTCTGAAAAGATTGACCAAATAAAAAATGCCTTTATTTATATATCTATCTATACCGGAATTTTTCTCTGTACAGAAGTTCCGCGTATATAATTATTCAGATTTGCAAAAATTATAAAACTTCAATAAAAATGAACAAAACAATAACTAGATGAATCAGTATCCTCCAATCCTCCTTATTACTCAAAATATCTGCAGAAAATGACAATATTACAAGACAGGAACCACAAATTACGATGATTTCATCGAATTTCAAGAAAGAAATTTTTTAAGAGAGCGGTTCCTCGATGTATTAATAATTTCCAATAATGTTCATTTCGACAACATATATTTTCAAATCAATGAAATTAGTAATAGATGCGTATAATCTTGTAATAATGTAAAGATGTATAATCTTAGACCGAAACGGTCAACAAATTGATAAAGTCAATAAAGTGTAGACGGAGTGTATGTTAACCCTGTACGAATTATATATAATTATTTAACATGCCGTCTTCATCAACATACTTGGAGTACATGAAAAATACGCCGAACATTGCATAGGCGATTGTTTAAGTAGAAAATGTAAACGTAAATGTAAAATTGCTCCAAGTCGTACAGTGAAACTTTTTTAAAAATCTGCGTTGAACTTAGAAACCGAACGCTCCACGTCACCTCCCACCCGATCCCCACGTTTCACTTGTTAAAATTTTTTGAGTTTTCTTGCTGCCAATTTCTTCGCGATACGATCTGTCAAAGGCGAGTTTGTTTTCCTGACCTTCCTTTCATTTAAAAGTGACCTGAAATTCATAACACTTAACTTTACAGACTGGGGATTGATAGAATTGACAGTTATATAATTAGTACTTGAAACTCTTAATGGTTACACAATTTGTAAAAATTCCGTGGAGTTAATTTTACCGTGCTAATTCCAGGTGATGTGGGTTACTTGATTTGATTGCCGCATTTAGTAGAAGTATATTGAACACATCTCTCTATAAAGATTTGTAGATAATAGAATTACAATTTAATAAAACTTATCGTGCAAACGTGTAATTTTTTGAGATTCGTAAAAAAGCGAAACTGTACCTGAGCATCACTCCCCCCGATGTTGATGATTTTGTACTTGATATAAACCAAAAGTTCAGTGGCCAAATCGTAATTTTTACTGTCAAATGCAACCATGGCTTCCATAAGCGATTGGCCAACCTCCTTGGCAATCACTTGTTGGTCACCCGAACCATTCCTGGCAGACAATTCGAATTAGCGATTCAACTATTTAAGAAAAGTCGTATGTGTGTGTGTACTTTGTAAATTCTTTTAACGAATTTAGGAAATCCGTTACAACAGCTGCGTCTTTGTTTCCCAATAGTGACATTAAAAAATGGGCATCATTAAACATGAGCGTATGATCATCCTTGTGGGCTACGGCAATTTCGCTGAGCGCTTTCCATCTGTCCCCTACCTGGACGTCTTGTATTTTGCAAAAACATCAATTGAACAACGTTAATATTGGAGTTTGTTCGATAATCTACTAATTGACAAAGTAAAACCTTCAAGCTGCAATCTGTACAATAATGCCGCGGCGTCCACGTAGTCAAGCATAGCACCTGAAGTTGAAGCTCGCGGCAATATTTGTCGCTCATAGATCTCTAAAGCTGCCTCCGGTTCTTTGTTTTCTACATGGTAAAGAGCCCAGTGCCAGTAATTGTGGCAAGCCAGATATTCGCTGACCTAATTAAAAAGATGGCTAATTTTAACATTTTTATTTCATTTAGATCAATTACTCTAAACTACCTCCCAATCAGCCACAGTTTTATCCAGAAATGTGATACCCCTCTGAGCTTGTCCAGTCATCTCGAAGACATGTGCTAATGCATGCGTCGCCCAACCATCACATTGATTTAATTCCAGTCCAAGTACGGCGTTCTTTTCTGCCTCTTCGTAATAATTTGTCTCCACCAGTCCAAATGCGTACATACCATACAGATAACTGTCGAATTAATAATATGAAATTTTTCAAATTAGCTGAGGATGAAGGCTTGATTTATAATAGGTATTTCTTAATTTCTTTCTACTAACCTTTGCAAAGGAACATCTCTTTTCCACTCTGGTAAAACTCTCGCAACAGAATCTCTCATTGCATTTTGCCAACCCAAGAAGAAATATGTGTCGTGGACCATTTTGATAGCCTGAATATCAGTGGGATGGCTGAACAATATATCTTCCCAAACTCCAGCTGCTTTCGAAAATTGACTGGGAAGAACATGCGAATGATGAATTAATTTTTCAAACTTCCAGATATCCTTTACACATTTTTACTCAAATCGGAATTAGTTCTTAAACTGCACCATACTTAAATTATTACGTACCCTTCGGACCAACATCGCAAGGCCGATACATGATCCCTTTCTCGTTTAGTCAATCCTACGATTTTCTCAGCCTGTTTCTCTAATTCTTTGACCTTTATAACTATTTCCGAACTTTGTCTGGCCAGCGGTACGCTGGTGGACATCATTTCCAATCCGTAAGTCAGTGCTTTTCCGAGTACTAGATACGAAAGCGTGCATTAAATTCAGAAATTATTCTCCAGGTTTTGCATAATTCAATTTCCAAATTAGTTAGTCTATGGTTTCGCATGGTAGCTTATGTGAAGCTCCCGGTAACTGTCGCGTCAATGCAAGTACATTTTGCTGTAGCTACTATTTCATTATACTGTAATAAACTAGCGTGCTCTATTTTATGGCGGTAAATTAGTTTCAGATATTCCGGTTACCGATTGATCAACCTGTATATATAGTAGCAGTAGAATTTCGTACCGAAGTTCGGATCAGATTCGACCATGCTTGATAACGACTTCTCCAGTCCACCCAAGGTCTTATCATTATACCATCCAATATATTGTGATAAACTGGCGTCATACAATTTGCAAGTTTGATTGTTCGTTGTTGACAACGGCAAACCTTCGGATATCCATTCCTGAAAAATTGAAGAGATTTGATTACACAAAGCTTGATAAAATCTCTCAACTGAAGAAGTTACGGACATCCCGAACTTCAATTACTAGCAATAATTAATATTTCTTTCCTTTCATTATATCTTTAACACATGTCATAGTATTTATTACCTTGCAATCCCTCCATTCAGTTCTCATTTTTATTGCGGATTCGAGTCTGTTGGAATCTTACAACAATTAGTGGCCGATCCGGTGGTGAATTATTTTCTATAAGGAAAAACGTCACACTGCAAGTGTACCTTTATCGGATTCAATTTGTACTGTATTAATTACGAGTTAAGTTTGTGAAGGTTAGGAGTTGGAGTGCACAAGTTATTTATATCAGCCAATGATTGTGAAAAAGCTGGAGGGGGAAACTAACAGATAAGCCGTATAACTGTAAATGTTTTGTCAGTCAGTGAAACAAGTTTCTCGAGAATGCAGGTCTAGCAGAAAAGTCAACACCTGAAAATTATAAAAACCTGCGAGAACAGATTGAAAAACTATATTGCAGTCCATTAATTTTGTAACTCCTGACTCCTGACTAAAAACCAATACAAACAAACTAATTTGTCCATCCAAAGGTTTATTCAATACCCGTTTTTCATTGGCATATTCCGTTCTTGTACTACGTGTTGATACCCGATTATCTAACCGGAACGTTGGCCAGGTCAAACAGTAGAATTCGTTAGCAAAACAGTGAGCGATGTTTTTTCTGCTTTCAATTAATATAAATCCTTCAACTGGACATTAAGATCATGTAAATCATGCAAGGGAAAGTGAAATGAAAATATAAAAATCGCAATTGAAGCACAACTTGGTATATTACTCAATTGAAGGAGTGTTGAAGATAAAATCAAATAGAAAATGTTTGTTATGCATCAATATATAGATAAATCAGCCGAAAAAAAATATATTATGACCTCCACATCCTCTGTCTATTTTAGACACCAGTTACGGTACTTGGAGCAGAGGTGATTGGACTATAATAGTCCAATCACCTCTGCTCCTATATAATTAGTCCGACTAATTATATAGTGGGAGCTAGAAGAACTAAAATTTGCTTCTGTAATGATTTCCTTGAGAGATTTCATTTACCTAAACAATTGCCCCTTACATCGCGATAATCGCATTAAAGGAATCCTCACAAATGCTCAAAAATCATCTTTACAACTTTCCATCTTGAGACAAAAATCCCAAAATATTATCAAATGAATCAAATCAAAATATTCTCCAAATTAACGTTTAACTTTTTTGTAAAAGCGCTCTTAAGGGTTATGTTAATCTTAGGTTATTTAGGATATGTTATAGTAGTTAAGTATCTATGAATTAGGCTCTGTATTGACGAACATCTTTATACAGTTCTCTGATTTGAAATAAACGTCTAAATAAAAATAAAATAAATAATATAGTATACTGATTCGATGGGCTATCGTTGATGCAACGACAGTGAATATCGTTAATAAATCGCGATAGTTCTCTCAAAGACGTTGGATACGCGGAGAACATGCATCTGCGATCTGCCAATCTGGCTTCTAGTGTCTCATTATTGAGTCACGGATAACTTATATGCGGATTTACTGTAATGAAATGGTGTACCTGAATTATATCTTCATTCTTTTTCATTATAGTAATTGGAAAAAAATTTCTGAATGTTGAACGATAAAAGAAATTCGGTGCATTAATGACAAAGTCTGTGGGTTGTAGAAAGTGTATAGTGCAATTGACAGAAGTGAAAGCGATTTTCTAATACCTGGCCTTATAGGTCGAACATTTGCGTAAACAAGTTACTAAACACAAATTGCGGGGTATGTAATCTTTATCGGGAATTAAAACAGAGTACAACAAATACACCAAAATTTCGTAATACACTGCAGCTGCATTTAGTCGTCACGGGTTACATTACATCATCATACAATGACTGATCAATATAAACTTTCTCCGATGTCCTATAGTCCATTCAGATTCCTTGTAGAAATAGATGTAAAGAAAGAGAATATCCCCTGAATACGGGAAAAGCCAATTTTAGCGTAGATTTTAGTTTGTACACGTCAGACCGTCAGAATAAAAACGAATCAAGGTCAGGTCGGCCTTGTAAACCGCGAGACCAACCGGCATTCACACACACTTTCATCATTCACGGTTTGTGTGTCAGACCAGAGCAACCTTTGGACTTTCATCACCTGTTTCCTCTACTCTGTACGTATTTGTATGGGCGTTAAGTTACTTAACGCTTAATTTCTTGGACTTTGGACTCAACCAGTAATTTAGGAAGGGGATTTATTTCATTGTCTATATCAAGTGATCGAAATCTGAAAAGGTGAAAACTGGCTGGTCTGGCCCGACGCACTCAAGAACATTGTCGGATATTCATTTAATAATATTTATCATCGTTGGCTTAGCCTGATTCTGTCTTGAACTTTGGACTCTTGTGAAATTTTTATATGTTAGTAGACTGACGTGTATTAAACATTACCCGTGGTAATGTACATTAGGTATATTAAGTTTCGCACATTAGAAAATTACCAACAGACGATGAACTGAAATCGTGAAGGTTACATCCGGAGCATAACAGAAATTATTGAGTAGAAATAATATCTTCCAAGAGAAATTTTTATTGCGAGTTTCGAAAAAGTTCCTAATAATATTATTACACGGACTACTGTGATTTCACAAACTTTAAATCTATTCCCAGTTCAATTATTGTAAGTTAATTAAAAAAATCGTGATATTGGTATATTCATTTAATGAAAAGGGTTGCGTCTTACAATATATAGATCTACAATTTATGATATGGAGCCAGTGGTCAATGGACAGAATGGGCATGCAAATGAAATTAAAGCTGCTAAAAAGATTATCCAGAATGGATTTGGCCATACCAATGGGCACAGTTACACAACTGAAGCTGTAGTTGGTCCTGATGGGTCACGTGAAATTACGATCCCAGTTGCATGGGGTCACATTTCTGGTGAGTCAATAATCTGGAAAATCTAAATAATTCTAATACCAGTTAATATAAACAAAGTACTTTAAATAGCCAAAGCTTACGGAGAACCAACTGGAATTCCGGCTCTTGCTGTACATGGTTGGATGGACAATGCTGGTACTTTTGATAAATTGGCTCTTCTATTACCAAAAAGTTTTTACATTGTTGCTGTCGATTTGCCCGGACATGGGCGCAGCTCTCATATTCCTCAAGGGTTACCTTATCATTACACGGTAAAGTTAACAAATTGAATTGCAATTAACAAATTTTTAAGGAATTATTAATGATCGGGTTATTTTATCGGTGCACGTAGGATTTCTTGATTGCTGTGAGACGCATTACAAAAACTTATTTTAAATGGGAAAAATTTGCATGGATTGGACATAGTAAGTTTCTATAACAATGTTGAAGTTTGCGAAAGCACCTTACGTATAAAATTTACTTCTATGTAGGTATGGGTGCAGGGATTGGTGCTCTTTACGCTTCAATATTTCCAACTCAAGTAATTTCATTAAAGTCCCAGTAGTAAAGTTTGCCTTAGCGAGGTATAACATTTAATAACATGAAAATTGGTTAGGTGGAACGATTGGTTATGCTGGATTTGGTGATGCCGATGACTGGGGAAAGTGGTGACGATTATGCTAAGAAAATGTCTCTGGCGATTGACCAATTTCTGGCACTGGAAGATAAAATTCAACCCATTCCACCATCTTACGATTCCACAGATGCTGTTGACCGTCTCGTTAAGGCAACTCGTAATTCTTTGACTGAGGAATCTGCAAAAATTCTTCTGGTAACTAAATTATTTAATTTAAGAAGAAAACGTTTTATTTATAAAATTCTATTCTGATTATCAAATATTTCAAAATTTTAGAAACGTGGATCGAGACTGAACAAAGACGAAACATTTTCTTTCACAAGAGATCTTCGTCTGAGGAGTCCAAGTATATTGCGTTTTAGTCGTGATCAATGTTTCACACTTTTAGGTGAAATTAGGACCCATCTTCTTATTGTGAAGGCCAAAGATGCCCCTTGGTTTGAGGCTAAAGAAGTTTGTCTAAAAGCAATTGAGATTTACAAACAACAATGTTCCTCATTTGAGTTTGCAGAGTTTGATGGAAATCATTTTATTCATTTGAATGAACCGGAGAAAATTGCGGACACTGTGTCACGATTCCTATTGGAGCAGAAGTCTGCCCTTTAATTACTACAAACTTACGTATAGTAATTTCGAAATTAATGTTGTGACAAATCGAAACCTTCACCAGTATTAAACTCTCTTTATTCTCTGACATCTGATATTAATAAATATGAAAGGAAAACAGACTCGCTCTTATCCGATTGATATTATAATGTACTGAAAGTTAAATTATAAAGTTTAAATATACATATTGTACAAGAAAACGTAAATAAAGAATCCCTGGTTTGGATATTTCTTTGTCGAGTGATTTTGTTGAGGGCACTGCATTTTATTTGATAATTTACTCAATAAGATAATACCCACGAGCCGGATTTGATCTGTTAGAGCTGTAGGTTGAAGTTACAATTATGTTTCAGGTAGAATCTTTAAAACTATAATTGGGACATATTTTCAAAACAAACTACCCATTGCATGGAATTCAATTCCTCAAGGTTCAGTCCTTCGTCCCCTCTTTAATTCGTTGATGTTTATAAATGTTGGCGAAGGTATGGAATCACCAATCTCTGCCGTTTATGTGCCGAATTGTTAGATTGAAATGATAATGAGGATAAGGATGTGCCTATAAGTCCATTAAAATTAACAATTAGTTCAAGTTCTTGTTAAATTTTAGTTAAGGGAGCCAAGGTTGTGGGGTTAGTGGCTGGCACATAACATATCCAAATGAGAAATCTTTCAGGTTTAAATGCTTGTCCAAGATGTGAAATTACCCGCACGAATATAGCATAAATTAATATTATTATTATTTAAAATTATAAATTATAGCAGTTAAGTATCTATGAATTAGGTTCTGTATTGACGAACATCTTTATACAGCTCTCTGATTTGAAATAAACGTCGAAATAAAAAAATAAAAAATATCCAACTGAATGAAGCTGCATGAAGTCAGATTACATGAGTAGCTTTGTATCGTATTTATTTTATTTTCTGCCGAACTAGATACTTTGACATTATACTATAGTGTCACAAGAGGGCCTCTTTGTAATAAATTAAATAAATATGACCTCGAGCATAATGCCTATAAATAATTATTTCAGGTGTAACAATGCAAGAATACATTTTATTTTGCCAATCGAAGGAGTTAAATATTTTTTAAGAAATCCTTTTAACTGGGCATGAAAAACGAACTCTACAATTTTGACATTTTGAGAAATTTTGACAAGATTCGACAAGAAAATTACCAATCTGTCAAAATAATTCGCAAATGCATGCATGTAGATTGTACATGTATTAAGTGCCAGCTCAATTATGTAATCCAACTTATCCAAGACACGAGGACACGACACACGACACGACCTAGAGTAAAAATTATTACATTCGTGTCTGTTTCTGGCTCGCGTTGTGTTGCCCGTATTTTCTCTTTTCGATTTTGATACTGTGGAATTTAGCCCTACAAAATTTTGTGGACACTTTCTAAAAATAATTAGCAGCACCAAAAATAAATAACTCGTTTGTTGTTCATACGATAAGTCCCAAAATTGGCCAAGTTCAGTCTTCATCTTTATTGCTTAGGCGCGAAGCAATTCATTCAAAGTAATACTCTATTCTGTGAGATCTAAATTCATTTTGACTTATTTTGTAAATGATAAAACAATTATTTTAATCGTTCTTTTGAATCAAATAGTTTTCTCATCATCAGGCTATAATTTTATACAATTCTTTTGAAATTAAATACATATTGACTGTCACGGCACAATGCTACATAATGTCAGGAAATTATTTCCATATAAAACTATTTCAGAATTACTCATTCGCTGTTAAAGAAATTTCAACTCTATGAACAAGCAATTTAACCTGTTGGGATTACAAATTGTTTTTAACTTAGTTATCCAAGATGAGATTCAGTAGCACAGGAATTAACTGTTTGAAGAGAATTGCAATTCGAAGTATATGTACGGGACAGACTCGAAACCAAGTTACAGTTTCTAAATGTTCTGAACCTGTTCTTAACGAATGGACTGAATTTAGCATACCTGTTCCTTGGGGTCATATTGCTGGTAACTAAAATTCATTGATTTGTATACATTACAAGATTGAGTAGTTCCGTCCGATTTCTAGAGTTTGGCTAAAATTGTGATTATGTTCACAGAATCCAGATATTTTTTTTTAAACCAAATTTTTATTCAGTCTCCGTTTTCCATCGAAAATTGCCATAAGTCACAGAATACAATAATTGTATTCAAAATGTAATTATTACATTTTGTTATAGAATAGCCCCAACAGCTCGAACTTCCAAAAAGTCCCTACTTAAAATGTAGACATTTCGAACAGAATTTAACAAAATTCAAAGTATTTCTTTTTATCTAAATAGAATTTAGGATTAATTTTTGTATAAATGGTTCTGTAAAATATGTGAAGATCCCTTAAGGGCGATCGACTCCATATCCTCTCTCATTGACTTTGGAAGTTTAAAACGCTTCCGAAATTGTTCGAAAAACGTATTGATAGTTCCTCTTGAGCCGACTAATAAACCAATAACTTCTATAGTTTTCAATTATTAGTTAGTTAATTGTTTTTATTACGATCAAGAATTTTAGCTCTCACTGAATTTAATTCTACTATATTTTCATCCAGGCAAAACATTTGGTGACCTTAAAGGTTCACCTGTATTGGCTATTCACGGAATAATGGACAATTCTGGGACTTTTGACACGCTGGTACCAATGTTGTCGAAATCACTCTATATTGTTGCAATCGATTTGCCAGGTCACGGCATCAGTTCGCATTTACCAGCCGGAATACCTTATCACTATATTGTACAGTAAATTGCCGTACTTTACGACCGCATTTTGCCGAATCAGAAGCACATGCCACAATAGATGCGCATTCCAAATGATTTAACATTATAGACACTCCGAAAGTGATCTTCGGGACAATACATACAAGCACGGTGCTACTAATTCCGCAAACACCATAATCTTACGACCGAAAAATTCCTATCAAAATAACAAATTAGCTTCTTTTCTCAGGACATTGTGGCCACACTTCGACGGATAACGAATCATTTCCGGTGGAAGAAATTTTCTTGGCTAGGTCATTCATTGGGCGCAGGACTCGGAGCGTTTTTTGCAGCGACTTTTCCTACTCATACAAATCGCTACAAATATCTGCAAGGACATGAGAGTAAGAAATTGAGTTGTCTGAAAAGTGCTAATTTTGAACAACCCTTCGTAGACCGCTTAGTCATGATTGATGTTCTACTTCCTCTACCTGGGGTCACTGGTGATAATTATGCAACAAAAATCTCACTCGGAGTTGACGCATATTTAGCTATGGAAGAAAAACATAGTTTGACTCAAGGTCCACCTTCTTATGAGTTAGATGCTGCAGTGGAACGTCTCATTAAGGGTACTAATAGTGACCTTACTGTGGAGACAGCCAAAATCCTGATGGTAGGTACATTTAATAGTCTTATGTCTTATGTTTCGCCAAATTATTCAAAATCAATTAACCATACGCTATCTTTATTAATTTAGAAACGGGGTACAATACAAACGGTCGATGGAAAATATTCATTCAGTCGAGATTTCCGGGTTAAAAGTCGTCCTACGCTTGGATTAACTAGTGAGAAATGTCTGGAAGTTATATCGGAGATTCGGACTCCAGTTCTGTTCATCAAAGCAAAGAACTCACCTTGGTACTGGCCGCCAGAGATTTGCCAACAAGCGCTTAGCATTTATAAAAATAATTGTCCAACTTTTCATAATGTAATACTCGAAGGAAACCATTTTATTCATTTGAATGAACCTGAAAAAGTGGCAGGTATGATTAATCAGTTTCTAGTGGGAGAATCTTCAAAGTTATAACTTTAACTGACATTAATAAGAAAATGTATTATTGGGTTCATAAAGTTGGATAATAAATAAATCCATTCGCAATACATGCTTGAGTACCTAGTTTATTTTAAAAACCTACTGGACGTGTATGTTTGTTAATCTTGAGAATATAGAATCGAAATAAAAATTGTTTTGCTGTCCACCCAGAAAGTTTGCCTAATCGAAATGTAATTGCAACAAATCAAAATTGTGATAATAATACCAACTTCTAGTGTTTGCGCTTAATATAATATAAAGTTCCTGCTGATTCATAGTCATTTTAAGTCCAAACGTTTTGATTATATTCTTACCATTTGGAAACCATTTCTTGATTTAAATTAACATGAAATACTCCCTGGAATGATTAATCGGGTCTTAGCGTAACAACTTAAATCATATGTTGTGTGTTGACGTGTGATGAACCCACCTTAGCCACCCGTGCAGAAAAAGAAATAAATCATATAACCTATTACACATTTTGAATTTTGATCGAATAGTATTTCTGTATTTGGTCGACGTACAACTTATCAACTGTTTTCATTATTGTACCAAGTTGAAATTATACCGGATGCAATTTAAAGCGATGATAAATCTTTGTGTTATTATTTGCCGTAATACTGGTAGAATCTAATTAAAATTGGAACTGTTGAAGAGGCAAGTGACATGCACACCAAACAAGGAATGGGCATTCCACGTCCAAGGCGCTGAAAGATATGAAAACAAAAACGATAGAATTGAACCAAATAATGTTTAATCGGTCCAATCATTTCGAATAAAAGGTTTTGAGTTATTTCGATCTAGGTTTTGCATTATGATGAACCTTGCACTGACAAGGGAACCTTTACAACTGTTCGTCGAATTTCGACCTGAAAATTTGTCTGCAAGTTCATTCACTTATCTTAACATAGTCTGTGAAATATCTCGGTGCAATTTTGCCGCAAAATTCCTTTTGTGACCTCCAGAGGTCAAAATGTAATGTACATATATAGGCATTTTAGAAACCGTTTCCGCAGAAGGCCTCACTGGTGTGTAGTAAAAGTGAGGCCTTTGAACAGGGCTGGTAATCGGAATCGTAATCGCAAAATAATCAAAATTTTTAGGCGAATCAGAGTTCGAATCGGATTCAGAATCGAAATTCGAAATAATCGGAATCCGATAATTGGAATCGAAATTCTTAACAATCGGAACAGGAACCTGAAAGTTTGAATTGAAATTTTCAAATAATCGGCATTGGAATCAGAAATCAGAATCGAAATAAAATCGTAATTGGAATCCAATAACGGAATCGGAAAAGTTTGAGAATCGAAAAAAAATGGAATCGGAATCACCCTGCTTTTGAAGAGACGGTTTCTAAAATTCCTATATAAGTGCATTATATTTTGACCTCTGGAGGTCACCCAAGGCATTTTGCAGCAAAAGTGACATGAGACATTTCGCACACGTTGTTAGGATAAGTGAATGAACTTGCAGAAAAATTTTCAGGTCAAAATTCGACGAACAGTTGGATTGGAACAGCTGAAACCACGTATTGCTTTTTCAAATCAACAGTACTTGAACATGACGTCAGAATTTCCTATACTTGCAATTGAACAAATTGTCCAAGGCAAGGGTACGTTCTTGACACCTGAAATTAACAATCCCTTGATATCATAGAGTTCGTAATAATAAATATTAATAATAAATGTTCTTATATACTCTAAGCTTGATATATAGAAAAATAATTGTCCGATTTTTCAATTTGAAAGAATTGAAGGAAATAAGAATTGCTGGGATGAACAATAAATTCCTAGTTGGAGTGTTCTCGAAATTATAGTTATAGTTAATTACATCAATTGACACTTGTCTCGTCAGAATATTTTGTTTTTCTGTGCCCGCGTCGGTGCATCCAATATATCGCTATTGCAATTAAACCGTTCCACTAAAAAAGATATTGAAATAAAATAACTTCATATTCCACTTCTGCACCTAATTCTTAATGGTGGAAATTTTTGTGGTTTGTAGCACTTATTGTTGGAATTGTATTGAATTTGGTTTATTTTCGAGATTGTGGCACTAAACGAGTATACTAGTACAGATGTATGTCGTCCTGTCACGGTTGCGCCACAGTAGGACGAGCGAAGCGAAGTGTATACATGTGCTTCTGTGCTTACACATGTACAGTGATTTGTTTGTTTGTTTTCTCTCTTGAGTGCTACCCCTGCCTGCATTCAGATATACGGTGTATGCGGACTGAATGCAGTGTGTGTATGCAATACAACGTGTCCATGTTAAGACAATCAATTTGCATACTTGTATGTTTGAATGCTTTGGAATATCACGCTAATAAAAAATCAATCAA
>JAQGCA010001892.1:0-15545 GCA_034698945.1 Protaphorura quadriocellata
CCGGAGAACTTCTCATAAAGCCCGGTCTCTAATTGAACCCGGTCTCTAATACAGCCCGGTCAAAATTCCCGATTTTGCAAATAGAGCCCGGTCTTCAATACAGCCCGGGTTACCCATAGAGTGCCAATGCGCTCAATGTATTTACTCTATGGGTTTGCCATAAAGTACCCATGCCATTTATAGTTTACTCTATGGCTCCGCCTTATACACTCAACAATACAACCAGGTCTCTAATTGAACCCGGGTCTCCATTACAGCCCGGTTAAAATTACCTATTTTGGAAATAGAGCCCCGGGGCTATATCAGAAGTTCTCCGGACTAACGATTCTCGTATGTTGACTCATTAATGCATACTAATTTGTCAGCTCACATTATTATTATGATTTTTGTTAACTAATTAAATACATATTCTACAACTCCAATTTAAACTAAAGCACAGCGTAAAAAGTACAAAAGATGTGATAGTATCGGAAATAAACCCATGATCTTCGGATTCAGCGTGCTATGCTCCCCTTTGCGGTTCTCTTTTGTGGGACTATCTTACGAGGAATTCGACCGGCCTGTTATGTAACCGCCAAATGTGTTTTATCAAAGTAATAGAGTAATAGATGTCGTTAACATTTCGAACAGCTAAATTCGATCTGGTTGTAATTCTGGTCTAACTAAAATATTTAATGACAAAATCTGTCATGAATAAACTTAACGGCGTCATAATTGCATAACTTATTACAATTACTTCACAATCTTTCGGTAAGTGCACGCATTCAAAGCTTGATGAATAAAATGTCATTGTAACAGATTAGAGGCCTGGAAACATATTACGGTCTTCATACGTCTACAAAGTGTGTTTGGCAAAGCTATTTTGACATTGGCCTGTAGAACTATACAAATCGATTGATTTGACCTTGGCATTGCCACGAGTCTGACTATTATTCTAATAAAATACAGAATAAACTTTTCTAGAAGAATTCCTTTACTAACTGTTTGGTCACGCTATCCAAAACTACCGAGGTAGGGAGACGGATTCCAAAGTATTTCTGCCTTGTAAATGTTTAAATAAAAATACAGCCCGTTTATGCATTACATGTCCGTGTTTGGTTTTTCATCGCATGGCTTTATTATTGTTTAATTTAGCTAATAGTTCAATCTTTTATCCCACTATTAATGTAATCACTAGCTGGATTGTTTGATTAGTTTACTACGTATGTGTCCTATCTAATTCTCTGTCTAATTTTTTGAAAGTAATTTTAAAACCAAAATTTTATATAAATAAAATCTACCGTTCTTCGTGAGGGGTTCGGAGTTACTTTGTGAGCTCTGACCTCTACTAATTTGGAATTCCAAAATTCTGACTGCGGGGCGTAAACAAACACAGCCGTTGCGGTGGAAATTTTTCCCATGTAAGGATGATGAAATGATTGAATATCTGGAATATTTTATATTAATTGTATATGAAAATTAATTATCTGCTAATGATGTTTGCGTAAAGTTATATGCCGTGTAAGGTTGGAATATTACATGACACACGTTATGCTGCGTAAGGTTAAAAATAAAAATGTCAAAAGTCGATGATCCAAGATTTTACTTTCGTTTGTGATTTCGCCAATATTTGTTCATTGTAAATGCAATATTGAAATATTTTCGTTCGTTTCTTTAACAGTTTTATTTCAAACAAATAATTTAGTTGTGGAAAACTTTATTTGGAGAAAAATCAGTTTCAGTGGATTTTCGTTTTCAAAATACGGGATGATAAGCTTCGATTTGCTTGCTTTTCTGTGGCACAGCCATTGACGGGATAACATAATCATAGTATTTAAAATTGACCAGCTTGACTTGGGTATGCTCATTAATATTTTACAATAATAATGCGAACAATAATAATGTCAGTAATGATGCAATGTACGTTCTGTGAATGCTTGAACCAAATAATCGGCAAAAATTACATGCCTTAATTTGGGTGAGAGGCCGAGAGCATGATAGTTAGATAGAGACCAGGTCGACAGGATAAAAATGAATAATAGCAACTGGTGTTTCCATCGGATCATTTGCAGTTAGCAGCGAAAAGAAGAGTTATATTAAATATCCTCGTAGAGTTTCATTCCATCGTACCTATGACAACAGGGTTTGAAAACAGAAAGTAGCAATCAACATTAATGGACGGGTATTACGCTCCTGGATTAATAATTTGAAGGAAGGCCGATTTCCAGGTTTGAGTAATTTACGAATCAATGGTTCTTACAGGTCGAAACAATTCGTTATGTAGTAGTTAAGAATACGAGAGTCGTATGTGGCGCAGAAGTTGCTAAGCTTGGTCTTTACGTTGGAAATTAATATTTAGACAACCTCCTAAATAAATAGTTACACAAAAGAATGATTAACTATTAAATTATTATTATTACTATTATTCGTATTAGTTACACATAAACAAAACAAATTATACTACAAAAATACTTCATATTTATGCCTCTTTTCCAAAATCATCGAGCACAAGTCAATTCAAAATTATTAAAATGAACAGCTGATAGAAATGATGAGAGATGGGACGGGACGGTTCAATTTGGAGTAGATCCTCCATGGGGGTCCAACAGTTTATTTTTCCAAAATAGAATTTCTTGCCGTGACTTTTGGTTCTATTTTAGTTTCATCCAGAGCAAAAACAATCTGAACTATCATATTTTTCCTACTTGTCACATTCTACTTCCTCCCCATAGTTAGGAGTAAGGCAAAATGAATGTGACAAGTTGTCACCCCATCGCGGACGGATGAATCCCACCTCGGCCTCCGACACTTCACCTTTGTGACAAAGTTTCTTGACCTCAGCGACCGTATAGGCAACAGCAAATTGGACTTGCCATCACATTTTGCTCCAACCCTGGTATGTGTCAAAATTTAATAAAATTAGACGCTCTAAAGCACCCCTCGTTAGAAACTTGCCTAGTCAGCACAGTTTAGATAATCGTAGTCGTACTTTACTGTTCTCTTTCCAGACTTCAACGTCAAATCAAAATCTTGATAGGAAATACTGTAGGGATATTTTTCTCCATTTGAATAAATTTTTGCACGTACGCGAATAAATCACGTCATATCTATCTTAGATATTTTCCTTACAATTCAAATTCCAACCTGGCTGGCAATCGAACATTGCAGAATTTTTGAAATTTTTACTACAATCAAAATTTCAGCTTTCATTTTCTGATATTTGTGTTTACATTTTTATTGATAGCGCGCGCTGTGAAGCGCGCAGTGCATTCCCACATAGCTCAGAAGACGCGCAATTAAATTTCGAACGAAATGGCTATCTCACTTTTAATAGAAAGTTAAAATTGAGGAAATTATGTCGAAGAGTAGGTGGGTTTTGAAACATCTGTATTATTCAGTGGCCACGGCAAGTAGAAGGAACTATCAATGCGCGTAAATAGTGATAAACTAAATCCCATGGATAAAATGTCATCACATTCTGTAGTACAAACTTGCGACTCGCAATATTGAGTTCGGTCGTATTAGTTCACTACAATTAAAGTATGAAACGAACGCTGAGTTTTTCAACACATTCGGTAACAAGTAACGAACGTAGTAAAGGTAGTAAGTAACAAACATAGCGTAAAACCTTACCGTAGTTCTATTCTCATGTTTGAATAATATGAGCTTACCTAGTAGGGAAATTGTCCTATTACATTATCCAGACAGCTTAGAGATAAGACATTACAGGTAATTGCGTAATAAATTCGTGCCCGCCTCTCAATGTCATTGTGTATTTATTGAAAATGAGACCCATCTAATTTCATCCAAGCTTAGTAGATTCACGTATGCCCATTAAATTGAATTGAGTACTTTCCCTTCCTCTTTAAATATTAAAGTATTCAACCCAATATATTCTGCAGGCAATTGGCTGCTAATAATTTCGCCAACAGGTAACTCATCGAAATCACACAAAATCAAAACAAAATTTTCTGAAAATTTGGGTGACCACCGACTCACGGTCAACAATTTCGTCACTTTCGAAGCTAAGGAATTGTGAAAATTCTGTACCAGGTGACGATACATCTATATTTTTCATGATTTCTATTATTCTTCGTAAAACTTGAACCAACTTACTTTCGTCGTCGGATTTTAACTATTTTCATAATTTTGATAAAATTATCCAAATTTTGATAAAAGGAGACAACGGGCTAATTATTCCCACGACATTTGGGTTAATTTTTCCCTATCTGTAACGTGATAAAGCGCAGATTTACATAATTTGTGATTATGAAATTCAAAGAAACGATTATCCGGAATCGGGCTAATTTTACCCATTGTTGCCGGCTAATGTCAAAATACAACGGTTTACTAGGACAAATTAGACCGCTGACACAACGGGTATGGAATGATTAGCCCAGGGGGTGGGAGTTATTTGCTAGAATCATGTCTTTTGGGCCTCGTTCCTATGGTTACATAAAATAGTTGTTTTACTGAGGTAAGGAAAGGTTAAATATTTCAAAAAATTTAATTTTTGGAGAAGATCGCATACTTGATGGGTCCGAATCCATACTTCTATGTAATACAACGACCATGTGAATCACCCGGGCACAAAAGAAGGAATAACTAGCCCAGCATACGTTATTAGTAAAATTCTAGAGAGAAAAGGAATATTTCCAGAAAAGCACGAAGAATCAATAATGTGGATGATAATGTAATTTTGATGTCCTGACGACGATCCAAGGATCGTCATAACATTTTTTGCCGTAGTGATTTCTTTGTCAATAGAAGGAATCTGAATTTATACCGGTGCTAACGTTTTGGCTATTTACAAGGGATAGCCACGACCAGTACATGAGGACCAGACATCCAATTCTCTCTACAGATTGGCTTTGGCATCACCTGATTGGGGTTTGCACTTATTATGGCGGAGATACATTTATGACATACTTCCAAAAACTTGATCAAAACAGTTCCTGAGAGCCCCCTATGAAAGTACTCGAATTACGATTAGGAAAGGAGGAGGATATTTATTATGCATTTATTATTTTTTGGTAATTTAATTCGAAAAAGGCGTTATTGTCTTTTTCTCTTGTGGCAAAAACGCATTCGAAATGTTAGAGGTTTTCAATATTATAGTGCTTACTGTTTCGGACTGTACAAATCACAGTTGAATCAATCGAACAGAACACTATAATTACGGGACAAATTCTTAAACTTCGCGCTCAAAAATTAGAAATGCCAATATACAGAAGAAAGATACGAAACTATGAGTCGCTCAGTCACATCATACCTCTGGCATGTGGATTTGGTAAACATATATGTACCCAGAATTCCATCTCCAGTGAGAATACAATTTGAGATGGATTGAATTGACCTTGGCACTGCCTCGAGCCCGACAGTTTTGCTAATAAAATATTGAAGAATTAATTCTGGAAGGATGACTAACGGAAATTTATTCACGCCAGAAATAACTGGGAAGTTAACGTGTCAAGTTTCTAGGACTTTTAGCGTGGTGATAAAATACTGTTTAATATTAATTATCCTGTTTAATTCATGTTGTAGCTGAGTGTAACTGTTTTAATACTATTCTATCTAATAGCTCTCTTATTTTTCACAATTAATTATTAAGCCTGTCAGTATATTAAATTAATGAAAAATGACGCAAATCCTTTCCTAGGTACATGGGCTCATTTTGCCAGTCACAGTTAGTACATCTATTCGGCATCCCATCTTGAGGAAGCTGTAAGAACACTTAACATTCTATTCACATGTCCCACACATAGGGGATTTATAAGCTGAAACGAGTATTTACAAAATACATAGCTGAAGAGCGGGGTTCCAGTTATTTTTCCAAATTCCGGTCAGAAGGTACTTTGGTAAATTCTTGTGAAATACTAGTGATAACGACGATGCGGTGACCAATTTTGTGAACAATAGATGATAGTGTCGAAATAGTCTTCTAATATGAAATTTGTACTGCAAAGCCTCTTTCCATCTCTAAAGTGATCGGAGTTCATGTGCATTACAGAATAACAAGCAGCTCTACTCAAAGGAAATTGAAACGTACAATTTCGCAGTTAATGCTGCGTGCATAATTGTATTACGTTCATAAATAGTAGAGCTGCCAGACGAAAAATCGTTGGAATGAAAATTTGAACAGGTGCTCGTTCGAATAAAATCAGTGTGCAGGAATATTTCGAAACAAATATTTCAAATAACAAATAGTCAAATAATTTTGAAACAATCTTTTAAATAACATTGCCGCGTTCTGCGGCAGTAACTATGACGATGCCGCATGCAAACAAAAAGGAGTAATAAATATCTAAATGGACAGTGGTCATGCTCTAATTAATAATTTCTAATAGCAATCTCATGTTCATGCCCATGGTTGATTTATTCTAGCATGAATATATCATACCGCTAGAAACTTGATGATCAGCCACAAACGCCGCGCCGTTTCCTGCGAGCTGTGTCCTCATGTGCTGTGACTATATAATCAGAACATAGCCAACATCGCAATACGTGGAGCTCATTGATTGATATCCAACATTTCTGTTTATGTAGGTTATATTAGCACAATTTGTTTAATGAGATCGTACTGCAAAATTTATATTACAATAAATGCAGTAAGCATGTCGGGTATCCAACTAACGATATTGTTTCAGGTACTAATATCGGAGCAGTAGGTAATATGGCTACTCCGTAGTTCCTGACATTCGGATGAACACTCGTGAAACGTGTAGAAATTTGAACATTAGAAATAGCCAATGGCAATTAGTCTCAGAAACATATTTCAAGAAATTAAACTCTCAATGTTGAAGTTTAAATTAATATTATTTGTTATGATTGATAGTTATAATGTACGTGGAACTCATACTATTGGAATTTTTGGTATTCGTATATTGAGATATCAAAAAAATTCTTCGTTTTCACAGATATTGCGTCAAACGGTAACTTCCACCAACTAATCAAAATGATATCGAGTAATTCATACTGGCTTATTTCGCATTTCCTATACTACGTGGAAATGTCCTCATGTCTCTGTTTCCCATATCACTGGGATTGGAACTTGGGGAGACTTGCAATTGCAAAGACTTCAAATATCATATTATGGCGTATTTGGATCTTCATAGCGGCGTGTGAAGCAGGCACCCTCGGCATCAGAAACTTATCCCGCGTCTGGGAAACGAATGTTGACGTAGTACACGCTGTCTGTGACGCGATATACTTCAGCTTATTTCTCTGCAGCGTATCCTTCCAAATTGTTATTTCCGATCCTGCTCCGTTCGCCTTGTGGATAAACCAAATGCTTCAAATGGACTACATATTCCAAAGTAAGCCATCTTCATTAGTTTTGGTGTACCAAATATTTTTAGTTCTCAAATACTAAGTCTTACATAAGCAAGTTTTTTCATGTTTTAAGAGGTACGGATTACATTATTTGTACAACTTTCGTACAAGTAAATTTTCCATGATATAATCCACCGATTTATTTTTCACTGAGCATGGTCCGAGTAAGTACTCAACTAGGAATGTACTGGATATTTAAAATGATCAATTTGGGAGTAACCGATGTGTTCAGCATCAAAGTACTCGAATGCATTTGAGTATTCTGACATGCGATGGCATTGAGTAAGATTTGTTTGCAAACATTTGACGTGCGGTGAGCCTTCTTTGTCGCACAATCTTTATTGTTCCAAAAGTACAACCTTGACCCAAGTAACCTTTGAGAGCTCAAATATTTGACCCACATTTGTTTATTCACCTCAAAGGGAAATTTCGGAGACAACTAATATCAAAATGGAATACTCCGCTTGCTTCGAACGTCAGGATGTACGAGAAACTATTAGCTCTGCTTTTCGGTGGGGTCGCAATCGTCCCACTCTTCTTTGGTGTTCTAGTCCTAGCCGATTTTGACTGCTTCCACCGACTGTTCAGATTTCTGTTTGATCTGGAAGTTGCGCTGGAGTTGAAGTTCCTTCCAATTATGGCTGTCGTCGTCTGGAATGCAGTAATGTTTATTCAACCATTTGGCATTATTATCCTTGCTGCCCTGATGTACGTTCGGATGGAAATTATTGGATTCCTTGCACGACGCCCAGAAAGGAAGTACTCATAGTTAAATTTCAAGACACCGACATCGTCATGAGGAACACAAAGCTTGGGCCCTTAAAATTCTCATCCTTATTCAAGATCTACCAATGTCACCAAATATTGAATAGATATGCGAATCGTGCGATCAACAATTTCGGCATCGCTATTCACCAACTCGGCTTTGCACTTCTTACAATCCTTGTATTTTTTACGCTAATCAAACTACACGACGCAGAATCCATCGCTCAGAATAGAGTAATGGTACTTGGTATCGTAGCCATTATTGTCGTTATCATCATTTTGGTGGAGGTGTTTGAGGTAGCCCTAACATCCACGGTTCCCGTTAACACTAGCGCCTTTATAAAGGCGACAGGCGACGGCTACGCCAGAGGCACTTGGAGAAGAAAATATGTGAGATCTTTTAGAGTCTTACATTTGTGTACAGTCGGTCACTTCTATACCTTACGCCAAATCAGTATTCTAACTTTTATTTTGAAGTGCCTCGAAAGTATTGTCAATCTATGTGTATCATATAGAAATTAAAAATATACACTGACGCTTTTACAGTCCTCTTTCAGATGAAGCAATGCCGTTAAAATTAGTGAAAGCGAATGTTCCGCTCTAGAGCAGATTTCTGAACATCTATGCTCGATTGTATCAAACGATTATAAATTGAACAAACTAGACTAATCATTTTTTACATGATATTGACATCGTGCGGAATGGTATATGAATAATCCTACCAACAAACATATCACTAACCGAACATATAATGCATAGAGGTAGTTCACACCAAAACACAGAATTCTTAATGCATACGGAATTCCATTATTCGTAAACGCACGTACTCGTAAATCTGTCCACTTTTCCAAAATTTCACGTTTTCAAGTGCATCGTAAACAATATGTTATTATACATAAGAGAACTTCAAAAATATGACAGTCTGCAATTACGGCAATAAGGTGGATTTTGCAGACCTTGAACTTCAGTAAAATTCAAATTTAAAAAGGATAAAATACTGAATTTCCTTTGACATTGCCACGAGTCTCAAATTTTTTGTAATAAAATATTAGCGAAATAATCCTGGAAGGATTTCTCCAATGGCAATTTAGTCACGCCACAGAAAACTGCAAAGTTAACATATCGATTTGCTTGGATTTTTTGCGTGTATAATAAAAGATGGAGCGTGTTTAATTAATTGTGTTTCTGAGCATAAATGTTGTTCAATAGGCTACGTCCGTATCAACCCGACCAATTTTAAATAATTTTAAAAGTGCATGTCTCTTAAATGCAATGATATTTACATGAAAAAAAGTCTACAGAATTAGATTTCAAATGCCGTCGGTTCCATGAAGTCGAAACGGGTAAGAGATACAAATGTCTCAATTTCATGAAAAAATCGACTCCCAGACACGGTAACTCCACCCCCCATCCAGCCACGATTGGCTACCGGCTCTCACGTAGCCTCCGTGTTGCCAAATGACCCCAGGTCAATGATTGCCAACCTCGACCGGCTTGGGTGCAGTACAGATATAATCAACCGGTACCATGCATGTAATACTTCCATCATGTCCACATGTGTACAAAAGATGACCCCAGGTCACTAGTGACCTTTCCCGAACGGTTCAGATACATGTGCAACATTACCAAATCAACGAGTATCGAGAATATAGTACTTTTATCATGTATATATATGAACGTTACGAATATAAAACATGACTGCTGCTCACCATTCTCGACCGCGTCGGGTATAGATGTAACATTACAATCATTAAGTATCGTGCTTATAATACTTTTATAATGCCTTTATATTAATGCTGTGTATATAACATGACGCCGGTTCATTATTAAACATTATTAACCGAATATTAGTTGCTCAAAGTTGCTAACACAATTGTTGAAACTGTCAACATTTCAAAAAAACTTTCGGAAAAAAATCTGAAAAAAACGGAAAAGTTACTCTGACCTAACTTTAAATATTGAGTCGGTTTTGAATTCATTTGGACATAACATTTCCCACCCATTGGTCGTCGTCATATGGTCATACCCAATATTATTGTGGCTAGTGGCTCAATTATTAGAAATAAAGATTAAGCATGTGAACTTTCTACATGCAAAATGTGACGCAAGTAATTAATTAGAACTTGACGTAGTCGGAATACCCTTACAATTTGAAATGTACCTGATGTCATGTGCATTCATCAGACACATATGTAATCATATACATAGTTCCATATTATTTCGATAATTATATTCATACAACATATAACCGTGCGATGGAAGATGTAATAATTTTAGAAATTATTTTATTTATTTATTTATTTATTTATTCATGGCAACATCCCAGTAACAGGTCGTTACGTTGTTTGTTTACACAGAATATTCACAAAGCAACGATAACTATTAATGCACTTATAGACATTCAGCAAAACAAGAACATTACACGACATTTTAAAATCTATCAACATTTTCAGACAGCAGAACATTTCAACAACGTTTGAATTGAACATAAGATAGTGTATCATAGGGAAAACCATAATCGTTCCATAATTTAGCACCAAGACACTTCATTCCGGAGTCTGACGAGGGAGTGGCTGATTGACGCAAGTTTATTGTCGATCGTTTGAAGTGAGAATGTATTTCGGATTTAGTTTAAACAAGTCTTTCAACAGTGTTGGAGAATTCTCATTATTTCTAATTTTAAACATAATACATAATATGGATCGATAATACAATTGTTTAGTGCCTAACCATTTTAAATCATTTACTAATTTATTTGTAATAGAGTCACGACTAGCAGAATTAGTCACTAAACGGGCAGCAGTCTTTAAAATTCTTTCAACTGATTTTAGATTGTATAGCATATTATATAGAATTAGGAAAGCAGGCTTCTTGAGATTGCATCCAAATTGCTCGGAATTGATATTTTTACAATCCTGACATTAAAATACTTAACTAAAGGCGATCTTGAAGACCCGTTCCACCGCGCGCGCTCGCAAAGGCCACATGAGTGTCGCCTCCATTAGCATGCCACAGAAACCAGAGAGTCAAAAAATTATAAATTTGGCCTCATTATACTAATATAGTATATCAGTTAACAAACAGAATTCGTTGATTGATTAGTACGATCTATAAAGTACACTTTATTTATTTAATCGAAATTTCAATTTGAGACAACGAATTTTTCTCCATTGCTCAATATGTTCTCCGTTCCTCTCTCGAACAAGGAGTAACACATATTTCCATGAATTGTAATCATGTCTACCCCTTTTCGGGGAAACATTTTTTCATTCCTCAAGAAGGAGTTCCTAAACGTTATCAATACCCCACTCCCTTGACTTTCAACTTCTGTTTCAACAAACTAAACTCAAAAAAATTGGACCGCAGTTTTTGTCATGGGCATTCAGAAGTCGTACCTCAAACGGGGTAAGACTAATTCCGAGTTTAACTTTTTATTCGGCCGTGTACGGTGTGCTCTTCTTAGATATTTCCATATCATTATGGTGAATGAAAACTTCATCAGTCCTCCTAGAGGTGTAAAAGGGAAGGCTTTTGCCGGCCCTGCCCGGCCCTACAAAATCATTTTCTAGCCAACATCTGGCCCGGCCCGGCCCTTGTGTCCAAAAATTTCTTCGGCACGGCCCGGCCCGGATCATGAGAGTAACACGAGATTTCTCGACCCGGCCTGGCCCTTTTCTAGGGCCGGCCCGGCCCCTGTACATATCTGCCCGTACTAGTGCCTTTTAGTCGGTTTATTTTACCCTGAAAATATATTAGGGCCGGCCCGGCCCGGCCCTAAAGATAATTATTGCCGTCTTGGCCCTGCCCGGCCATTGTACAAGGAAAATTCGTCGGTCCGGCCCGGCCCGGTCCTTGACAGTCATGCCTGCTTATCGGCCCGGCCCGGCCCTTTTCTAGGGTTGGGCCGGGCCGGGCCAGGGCCTTGTTCGGCCCGGCCCTTTTACACCTCTAGTCTCTCCTGGTTACATTTCAACGACATTTTTTAGGTAATGACTTAACGCATTACTAATAGACTGAACTAAGTTAATTTTGATCCTCGGTTGGGATATGGACGGATATGGAACGGCGCTCAGACCAAGGATTGTAGAGACCGCCATGATCTGGTTGGGAAACTTGCAAAATTTGCTACGCACTAATTCAAAGTCACGTTGTTGGGGTTTCAAATAAAAACATTAGTCGGTTCTTGTTAGATTTCGACAGATAATGCGATGACACGTTCATGGTCACCAAGAATCTGAATTTTGACCCACCGTATGATCTTGGCAGAGTTTCTTACAAGTTCTCGTCCGATTGGCGCCGTGTTACGGCGCGAGGCCACGGACTGACGTTTGGTTTTAACTTTTTTGACTACATCCTTCTGGAAGACCTTTTGGACAGTCGGCTACGCCATTTTCAACTTCCGGGCTATTTTATTATCGCTTGGGTGATTCTCCACACCCGTCGTAAGGCGTGTTTTTTGAATAAAAGAATTTACCCATATTTTGTGTCTGTAATTCGAACGGATTATTTCGCTCGAAAATAGTCCAAACAATTTCACGTCTGATCATCCTGGGCATCGTACATTTAGAAGAAATGATCTCGGATTAATTTTAACCCATTTGAGATGCGTCTGAAAGAAATAAAAACTCTGGAAAAATCCCCTACACACTTTTCAGATTCAATTCGATATTTCACTGTCACTTTCGAAATATAAAATTTTGAAAAAATTCTGGTCGGTTCATAATCGCGACTTAATCGATTGTGCCGAGTTTCAAATTTTTTGAGTTACAACTCTTTGAGCTATGATTAAATTTTACTGTCCTTTATAAATTGTATTAATCCTGTATTGCTAATATTATGTAATGAGGTCGAATTCATGATTATTTTAACTCTCTGGTTTCCGTGGCATGCTAATGGGCGCGACACTCATGTGGTTTTTGCGAGCACGCTCGCGGGCACGGATCTTCAAGATTGCGACCTGGCGAAGTCATATTAATACTCGGAGATTCTTGTGACATTAATTTCGTTGAAATCCGTCGACTTTTACTGCATGTGACCTCTGATGACCTCAGGGGTCACCTGACGAGCGCATATCAACACTCGGTGATTCTTGTGACCTTGTGTATCTACCCTGTAAATTTCGTTTAATTCTGTCAACATTAACCGCATGTGACCTCTGGTGACCTTGGGTTCGACCTGACGAGGTCATATTTACACTTGTTAATTCTTGTGACCTTGAGTAGCCACCCCTTAAATTTCGTTGAAATCAATCATCATTTAGTGCATGTGACCTCTGGTGACCTCAGAGGTCACCAGGTGAGGTCATATTAACAGTCGGTGATTTTTGTGAGATTATGTTCCTACCATAGAAATTTCGTTCAAATCCGTCAACACTTACTGCATGTCACCTCTGGTCAATTGACCTCCTCAGAGGTCAATTGGCGAGGTCATATTAACTTTAATTACCGTATTACGGGTAATTATACGTAATTACCAGGTAATTACGAACCTTGGACCGACATTTTTTTTTAAATTTCCCTTTGAAGTACTGATTCGATGGTTCAACACGAAAATTTGAGTTGGCCTTCCAACTCGACTCGAAAGTTTGGAGTTTCCAGACGAGTCATGTTGGGCCGTAATTCGACTCGAATCTACTCCGAGCAATAGATGTCGCAAATATTTTGAACAGCTAAATTCGATCTGGTTGTAATTCTAATCGATCTAAAATATTTAACGACGAAATCTGTCTAGAAAAAACTTAACGGCATCATAATTTCTGCATGAGTTAATACAATTATTTCGCAATCCTTGGGAAAGTTCAAAGCCTGTGGATGAATAAAATGTCGTTCCAATACATTAGAGACCTGGAAACATATAACGTTTCATAAGTCCAGAATTTGAATTTAGCAAAGCTATTTTGACATTGGCCTGTAGAACTCTATAGAAAATCGATCGATTTGACCTTGGCATTGCCACGAGTCTGACTATTATTCAAATAAAATATAAAATAAACGTTTCTGGAAGGATAGCTCTAATAACTATTTGATCACGCTATCCAATACTACCGAGGTAAGGAGACGGATTTCAAAGTATTATTTCCTTGTAAATATTTAAATAAAAATACAGCCCTGTTTATGTATTTCATATCGGTGCTTGGTTTTTCATCGCATTGCTGTGTTATTGTTTAATTTAGCTACTAGTTCTATATTTTATCCCATTATTAATGTACAAATGCTTGATTTATTTACTACGTATGTGTCCTATCCAATTTTTTGCATAAAATTTTAAAATCGGAATTATTAAAAGAATTTCACCTTTCCTCGTGGGGTATGGAGTCACTTTGTGACCTCTGACCCACACCAATTTAGAATTCCGAAGTTCTCACATCGGGGCTCATGCCCCATGTACGTGGTCATCTGATAAACTAACGAGTGGTATTCGTTTCCATAATTTTCTAATAAGACATTTGCGGTAAGCGAAAAGAAGAGTTATATTAAATACCGTCGTAGAGTTTTCTTCCGTCGTAGCTATGACAACACAGATTGCAAAGAAGAAGTAGCAATCAATCTTAATGGACGGGTATTACGCTCCCGGATTAATAATTTGAATTAAGGCCAATAACTAGGTTTGAGTAATTTCCGAATCAATAGTTCTTACAGGTGGAAGTAATTCATTCTAATACTTTAAGAATATTTGGCGCAGAAGTTGCTAAGACTGGTCTTTACATTGGAAACTAATATTTTTATAACCTTCTAAATAAATAATTACACAAAAGAATGATTAACTATAAAATTATTGTTATTACTACTATTATTTGTATTAGTTACACCTGAATAAACAAAGCAAATTATACTAACAAAAATACTACATATTCGTATATTTTTTCCAAAATCATCGAGCACAAGTCATTTCAAAATGATTAACTAGGAAAAATGAACAAAAGATAGAAATGATGAGAAATGGGACGGGACGGTTCAATTTGGAGTAGATTGTCCAAGAAAATGTGTCGTTTCACATTTTCACATCTTTTCTCAAAAGTTTCTTTCCTTAAGCCCCCCGTTGAAGGGCTGAGACGGTGAGAGTCCCTTTTTCACTCCTTCTACGTGGCCCAAGAAAAGCAACTTGCCACATTCTTCTTCCTCCTCCTCATTGTTAGGAGTAAGGCAAAATGAATGTGACAGTCACCCCATCGCGGACGGATGAATTTTAACTCGTCATCCAACACTTGATCTTTGTGACAAAGTTTCTTGATTTTAGCGACCGAAGAGTAAATTGGACAAGTACCGTAATTTATCTGGTAAGACCAAATTTTTTGATTTCTAAACATCCCAGAACTCAATTTAATTATTTACGTTATGCAGATATGACTCTTCCACATATTCTGTCGTGTAACGTAAAGCGAAGATATATAGTAGACTGTGGCGCACAATACCTAATTGTGAGGACTCGGGGGATCTGAAAAAATGTGACCTGCGCATTTTATAAAGATT
>JAQGCA010001893.1:0-15544 GCA_034698945.1 Protaphorura quadriocellata
CAGTATTCAGTTAGTTATTATTGTCACCCTTGACTGGGTACGCAAGAACTCTTATTTAAAAAAAATCCAAAGACCTCTTTTTTATTTCCTGGATTAATTTAATTTTATCTCAAATTTTTTGTACGGCGTATCGTGCGCTTGAAATTTGAAAGGCCAACAAATCCATGCTTACTGCTTACCCAATTAAATTCCCTACTGATTGTATTGATTAGTTTCATCTGAACGTAATTTTGAATGTAGCGTGAGTGGTGCGCAGTGGTGATAGATACGACTAAATACCACCACGCATTGTAAACTAATAATTGAGTTGAGTTAACGAGGCTCTGTCTTCATCTTTCTTTGATTAAATTTAATTGCTCTACCCTGTAAAGAGTGATTATGATATAATGCAACAAAAATAGTTACTTAAAGCTTATATTTTTAGCTACACCCACAGCTTACAAAGAAACGATCGTCTTTGCTAGTGCGTGATACGTTTTTCGATTCGCGATTAAAGAAAATGTTTTTTTTTCACTAATTAATTAATTAATTGGTGAAGCTTTTTGGAAGGAGTAAATTTGTTTTCCAGGTCTAATGAATAGAACTAATCGTGGGTGTTATTCTTCTAGTCATTTTGCCCCTTATCGGTCGAAGAATCGAATCCCAGGCCATTAGAAGAGTACATACACAATGTACTTACGCTGACTGAGCCCATTGAATTGAATTGGACTGTTCGAAAGAAGCCCAATTAATTAAACTAAGACTTGACTTGACTTCCACACATGAGAAGCTAAGGATTTCTGTTCCGGGCGTTCCTTTCCTTCTCACAACCTTAATTTCCCTACAATCAACTCTCAGTCAAGTCTAAAGAAAAAGTCAGAACTCGACTTATTGGACCAACTTATTTTTTTGTGCTAAAAGTAAAAGTTCACTTTCACTTTTAGGAATCAGTGGCCCTAGTAAAAAAAAGAGTAAAAGCAGAGGTGAAAAGTTGTCTGAATTTTTTTTGTTCGTATCTAGTTGGCTTCATTTCATGAGGACTGAAACTTCCTGCTCACAAAATTACTTTAGTCTGACCTCCTAAAAACTAAAACTATACGAACACGACCCATATTCAAGAACAAGGCCATCAATTATTTTATTTTTCTAGCTTTTAAGGTGTCTTTATTTCCTTCAGTACATCAACAGGTTATTTTACGAGTATATAGATATTTTGATATTGCAAGACTTCGGACTTTGATTTTTGCGAACTTCTCTCCTTGGCAATTTTTTCAGAAGAAAAGTTATTTTCCGTCCGTCCATTGACAACCATTCGCTGATTCGCAATAGTGAGAACCGGGATGACCTGACGTAAACACTTTTGCCTAAATATTCGATTCCTTGTTCTTGGGGTTACAAACAATACAAATTGATTCGGCTTCTGGCCATGTCAACTAAGTCCGGAAGCCCTCGATCTACAAGAAATATGGTTATGCTATAAAAACTTCAACTTTATGTAAGTTGAGCATATGGCTGGAAAATTCAAACCGGCTCTCCTCGACTTCAGTACATATTTTGAAGATATTCGGGTAACATCATTTCGTCACACAAGGAGACGTAGAAGACTTGAGAGACGACAAGAAATCTTCGCGGAGATGGTGAATCGTATGATTTCTCGGGACGGAAATAAGGAGAAATACATGTAAAGACATTTTCCAACACTTGGTTGAATATGAAATTTCATCTTCCAAGTTCCATTCAGTTCCAAGTCTATATTTCTATTCGGATTCTAGTGATGAGGAATGGTACATCATACACAGAATGTGATGCGTGCGGACGTGGGACATTTTCCATGCTTCATTTATTTTGCTCCTTTTGCTGTGGGGCACTGCAATTCTGATAAGGTGTTTTTGAAAGGAATCGGAAAGTTATTCAATTCAATATCCTTTACGAGTAGGAATCGAATCTACGAATTCAATTGAATTGTCAATGGCTATTATACGTATAAAGTGTAACCAATCGCGTTCTTCCATGCGAAGAAAACTTACTATCGGCCTTACAACATGTCAATTTTAAATTATTCAGGTCACAGTCAGGTTAGCAAGAAAAGGTTCCATTCCAACTGTAGTCATTTAAAAATGAATCTCACATTTTGTGTTCTGCCCAAGGAACACCTGTCAAGGTTTCGATTATCAACCCGCGAAACTGTTTTCTCTTCCATTATTTATTGAGTGACACGAGGGTGATTCATGGTTTAAGGATTTAACCGACACGTCAATCTCACCAGGAACATTATTCGAATCCAGAACTAGAAATCAGGCCAGACAACTGACGAAAACATTTACGGTTAGTATTTTTAAGTGTCACGATTTCCAAATGTTGGTTTATCACCGGAAATTTACGAAGGATTCATTCTCTACCTTGTTATACAAAATAGCTCATATGTGTTTTTGCGACTCTAATTCTGGAACGAACGGAGTTTAAGTCCCCTTGTCCAGCGAAACCCCGGAGGAAGCATTTTTCAAGCTTTTTTGCTATTTATGGCGTTAAATGCATTGAAGCATTCAAGATTTTGGAAGTTAACGTCACTAATCATTTTCCTGCAACCTTCGAGATATTGTCCGATCAATTTCAAGAAAATCGATTTTTTAACATTTAATTTTCCGTGAATTTTCGTCTCTGGTCAGGTCAGGTTATTTGCGTCATAATCGTGTAAGGGGATACGAATTGACAACTCCTAAAGAATTTGGCTAATTTAAATTTTTCATCCGAATAGTGTTCCTTGTGAGCAGAATACTTCTGACGGATGCGGTTTACCGGATGCCATGTACTGTTTACCAGTGAGGCGAATGAAACCAAGGCGGATTTTGTGGGAATAATAAAAATGAAATGAGAGTCGTTGTGTAATATAAAACAGTCTATAAACTAGTGGTTGGTGACTCTAATAAGAGCACATTGCTTGGAGTCATATTACTAAAATGACGTGTATCTCAGTTCGTCAGTTCATATTCCGGACATAAAATAGAATGTGACGAAGTAAAGATTTATGGTTTCGGTAGTTTCCATTCATTCTGAAAATCATAAATGAGCAGGAACATGAGTGGAGGACATTTTCATTGTGTGAATAAATAAAGGACCCATGTAGTTGGGCTGACATACTTCCTTTTACTTTCTAATTAACGAAGCCAAATTTGCCAGAGAAATTTGGGTTGTCATCCATGAGGTTTAATATTTGGACAACGGAGTTCTCTTTCTATTACTCCACTCACTTTCTACAAATTCAACTCCATTCATTTGAACAAGAAGAGGAAGAGTTGGCTTTGAGAGTGTGCAAGTGATTCATGATGAAGGATAAAAGCTCACACAGCTATAAAGATCCATTCAACAATAATTGCTTCAGTTCGCTATACAGAATGTCGAATGTCTGCCGTAGACTTTTCGTCAGCATCATTTCGTGTTCAACACACGGTGTGCAAAAAACTACTCACACTAGATTCCAAATGGCTCCTGGGCATGGTTTACTTTCTCGGGATGTTCCGAGGCGAAATAACGATTGGGATGAAAGGTTTTCGTGTTGAGTGCCATTTTGACACCACACCGTCAGAATAGGCTACCACTACTAGTGCATGATAATAATGACCTATCGTAAATTTCCTCTTCTATAATTTGCTGCTACAAAAATAAATTAAAATAATATACACAGAACAGAGCATAATTTAGTACAATTTTAAATGCATTTCTGTAATTGGCATTTGACGAGCAAAGTCTGCAACAAATTAGTTGAGTTAGTTAGTAACGTTTTATCCGAGTAACTGAGAGCGTCTTGTTTAAAAAAAAATGTTGAATGTTGAATATAAGTTCACAATACACGAAAATATTTGAATTTTTTTTACAAGAAATGGTAAAAGATGAGTCACGTAATGGAACATAAGAGAGGAAGTGGTCGCTCACTGACGTTGCGGTTTGAATTATTGAGATAAAGAAGAGACGTTTCACATGAATGAGAGAGATGATGATGTTGTATGTAAGTTCACATGGATGTACACGTCTGACGTGTTATGATTATCCTCTGAAGTATGCAGGCAGAATGAAAATTTCGTTTTCACCCTCAATTTGGTCGGACTAGGTGAAAGTACATACTTTCTCCAGAGAAAATGCAAACTCCCAAGACATTTACATAGTAGTTTTATCGGAGGTTTTCTCTATAAACCTCCTCGGCTCTGGTTGGTTCGGTCGTGTATAATTCGTAATAGCAGTGCTTATTCCGAATGACGAAACTTACTCACTGAACACTGGAAAATGTCGTTTAATTCAAATTTTAGCCGATATCACGGACACGGGTCGGCAAGACTAAAGCTTCTTAGGTTGCGACGGTGTTCCTACTCAACGTAAATAAATTTATGTATTAGCTTTCAAGAAAGTGCCTAATTCAAGAATTATAGACTCACCATATAGAAAGATAACGCGTCAAGACATTTTGTTTCTACTGGTGACAGTCCGTCGTCGAAATCACTTGCAAGAGATCAGGTATTACTCGTGACCTCTGGCTCGGTCTTAGACAATTCGACGGTTCGGTTCTGCTCCTTGCTGGTTCGTTTTTTTTTTCAAGCAGGATCCGTTGGACGAGTTTAGAACAAAGTAGTTTGCAGTGTGATGGAAAAAGAAATTTAAATTCTGTATCTGTACAAAGAAAGCGAAGCGACAGGGGTTGGAAGAGAATTATATAAATTGCATTACAGAGAACGTGTGCTTCCATGGAAATGGATTGTCTAATACAATGGGTGACGGTATGATCGAGCACAACGGCCAAAAGTCATGTTTTGACTCTATAATTATTTTGTTGACTCTCCTACGCCTTCACATTCGTTATTAACAACATTTTCCCAAATGAATTGAACGACCGACTTAATTGAGACAATTCATATAGGAACATGCCTTCCTAGTGTCGTGTCGCCTCCAATTAAATCAATACTAGTATGTACCCGGTGTCGTCGAATTCCCCTTACCCTCTGACTTGAAACAAAAGACATGAGTACTAAGGATGGATGATCTCCAATTTGTACAACCTGTAGTTACAATTCCAATTCCCAACTTTCGTATTTATCGTTGTTTCAAGCTTTTATTTTATTTTTTAATGTCTACACTGATATGTACATACATATTTTTTTTGATGACGTCAGGTATTACCGACGTTTCCGATATTCCCATGGGCTTACCTGTTTATTTAGATTTATCGCAGCTAAGACTATCCGAAAATTTATTCAATAATTTTAAAATGTACCATGAGCAGGAGTTCTGAAGAAATCAAGCGAGATTGGTAATCATTTTTGCATTGTTTTAAAAGTCGTTTTCTGACAAAGTAGAGAATCAAAAAGTTACGTAGTGCCACTATTTTCATGAAGTTGGACGCACTCTAGTACACATGAAATAGCCACATAGTCAATTCAGTAAGAATTTCGGCCTGGATTCTCCGCCGTGAATTTCCTTTCTATTTTGAACTGAATCCGAACTAAAATTCTATTAATGCCTATTGCTACCGGTTCGTCGGGCCGGCAATAAATATGGACCCCTATTTTATCCTCCTCCAGAAATTCGGTAAGGAAACTCCCGAAAGCATCATTCCGACCTGGATTGGCCGTATAATGATAAAGCTGTATCAAAGATTCTAAATTCGCAGAGTATTCAGAATTTCATAGGTCTGAAACTAATACCTAAGCTTAAGAAACTTTGTGGGCGTGCTACGATAGTATATAGAAGTGGTAGTAATACAATAGTATATTGTATGGCTAATCCACCGTTAGAAATTTGAGCTACGCCTGTTCTGAAAAAGAAACATAGGGCTTATTCTGTTGAATAGAGAATGTCGAACTCGTAGGAGCAACTTGGAATCTCGTCCACATTAGTGTACCTGAATAGGATTTTGAAATTACAATGAGAAACATGAACGACGACGGGTTTGTGGTTAAATCAACTTTTAAAAAAAAAGAAAAACATGGATGATCCCTCAGGTAGTACGTATTGCGTCTACGTAGGAAGGGAGACTGTATTGTTATGTTATTCTGATCGAATCCTACAATGCTATTCCCATAAGTCATCCCAGCTATTGTTCGTGATATGAAAACCAAAATCTTTGTACGGAAACCGCCTCTATGTTAGAATCTGGAGGTTAGGTCTGACTCCCGGCGGAATTCTAGATCCATTCGACTACTCTAAGACCTACATGACATGGCTTCCCAAATTGAAATTCCTTAACCCACAACTAACCAATCCATCTAAACGTCAACTAAAAACCGAGTTCCGGTTTAGCCAAGGCAATCCCAGGTAATGAAG
Organism: Protaphorura quadriocellata; assembly: GCA_034698945.1. NCBI lineage: Eukaryota > Metazoa > Arthropoda > Collembola > Poduromorpha > Onychiuridae > Protaphorura > Protaphorura quadriocellata. The sequence continues at coordinate 6,289 of JAQGCA010001893.1, forward strand.
GTAAACGTCCCTCAGAGAGAAAAGTGCGTCTCCTAGCTACCTCTAAAATATTGCACGGACAGCTTCGGAAATTAATGTCTTGCTTCTTTCAATTTACAGCGAGACAGCAGACTTGATTGTGAATGTGATGGAGGGAAAAGAGCTGGTTGGACTTGACCCTGACCCAAGTGCCCCATTTGACTCTTACGTTAGAGTTTACCTTCTCCCGGACAAAACGACCAATATGCAAACCAGAGTAAGTTTTCTATTCAATCCATCATTTGATTAAAGAAATAGGATTTTCGGAAACTTTGTACAGGTGTTTAGAAATCTAGGCGCGGTGGTTCACGAATGCCTAGGGTCCAATTTTGTCTCAGTATTTCAAGTAGTCGTAGTTCCGAATGGCATCGGTGCGAAGACATGGCCAATTTAATCCATTTGAGATGTTGGTGTACAAACAGTAAAATTTTGAATCAATTTAATTGATTTTAGTCCCCGGTAGACAATTAATTTCTTTTAAAATTTCGAAAGTCCTAAATTTTATCATATTATGCTCTAAAACCCCGTGTGCAACTTTGATAAGAATCACAGTGACAAATATTTCCACCGTTACAGATTTATTTTAAAAGTAAGCTATTAATTTTAGCCTAAAGTTTTTAAGTCATGAAAATAAAAATATTGCGAAGTTCGAAAATAACAAGATGCATCTGCAGAAAGACTAAGTAAATGGGTTAGTGTGGGATACCAGTTTTCAAAGAGCTCCAGGATACGAAATAACTTCGGTGGAGGAGTAGATAGTGGTAGTGGTAGAAAACTAAAGAGAATTCCAAAACTCACTCATTCCACCCATTATTTCTCATAATTACGGTGAAAACTTTGCCTCATAGGTTTACCGCAAGTCCTTGAATCCTGTCTACAAAGAAAAGTTTATGTTTGGACTGGAAATGACGGAGCTTCCGCAAAGATCGCTCGTATTCTATTTGTACGCCACGACCAAGTTCTCCAATACTTTGATCGGGGAAGCGGAGCTCAAATTGACAGACGTTGACATCAAACAAGCTAGGACTACGTGGCTTCCTCTCACGGACACTGGCCAGGTTCGTAAATCATGTCACTTTTACGAATAAGGGTAATGGGGAACCACTTCTAAGTATAGAAATGGCGTACTTGAATTTTAAATGCTGAAAGAAGCTGTCTTTTTGGGGCCCTGTATAATTTTTAAGATAATCACAATATTTCTCCTTAATTTTTGAGATATTACTTGCCAAAATTGGAGACCGTACACTTTTGAAGACTTTACGTACAGTAATATTTTTGATACTCTGACATTCCTTAAATATTGACTTTTAATTCCCCAATTTCAAAATTCATGATGGAGAATCGATTTTGGCTCCACGTACGAGAAATTGGTACTCCTAAGATTTTGAATAAAAAGGTCACCTCAGAGACATGTTCCTTCGGGTTTGGCTTTTCTTCATATAATATTTACCGACCCATTTCACTAATGCAAACGTATGTAATCCAAGATCAAACAATTCAACTATTCCATTTATACAATTCGACGTGAAAGTCAAAGCCACAGGACTATGGATTTCTTGGTCCAGTAAAATTGAATAGACTTCAACAAAAACTTTCCTTGGCTTTTTAGTAAATTGATAGTATACTCAAATTTTGTGCTCCTTATTTGGGTCATATAAAATCCATCCAAGAAATATGTTAGTTGTAAAATCGAAAGTGCATATGATAAGAGGTCATCATGATTTATGATCTTGTTCATGTTATTCTGTACAAGCAGAAAGGCGGAGAACTAGGAGAAATCATATTTTCACTGAGTTATCTTCCGACAGCTGAGCGCCTTACAGTCGTCGTCGTCAAAGCTCGTAACCTTAAATTCCCGCATCAACGAGACACAGGAGATCCATTCGTCAAGGTTCGTTCATTCAAAACGTTATTTTTTGTACATAATTTAAGAATGATGTCCACCAGCGTATCAAGTATCAATGTACATATGTTCACCACAACGTCGCAATTCTCCATACATACCACGATAAATTCTTAGTAAAACTGGCCATTTAGACGATACTGTACATAGTAGTAGTGGTCTGACCAACTAAGAATGTCCTCGTAGTGTCGTAATCCACAAGTCGACTCTAATGACCGAGTCCACTGTACAAAGTCTAATAAAACTAGAAATATAAAGCTATTTTTCCTAGTCGTACTATTGAGTACACTAACTTTATTATCATGGACCACAACATTACAATGAAATTCAGAGCCGTTGGTTGTCCAACCTGGAGTCTCCGTTATTTATCTACAAACCTAAATGTCGCCCAGGACGCCATGACCCAGGAATGAGTATTAAATTGTACAGCCAGTAGGACTTGGTATTTGGTATAATACGATTTTACTGCTAACATTTGGGATTGTTCCAAAACGATCATACACTTGAGGTTCGCAATGTCACCTTGACACCACATACTTGAGTACGTCGTTAGTCAATGGACTTGTGGTAGAGGTGATCGGTTCAAATCTCCCACGGCATTTTGTAGCCATATTACTACATTTAATCCATCAAGCTTAAGGTTTACCGCAAAAGTATAAATAAGACCTGGTAATTGCCAAATTCCTTCTTACCAATCAGAAAAAGAAGCCATATTATTTGCAAGAAAAGAATGACCACGTGTTACTAAATTGGTCACCACAATTAAAAATGTTTGTCGGATACTTAACAGGTTTATTTACTGCAGCGAGGGAAGAAAGTGAGTAAAAAGAAGAGTTCAACAAAAAGGGCCGAAAAGAATCCAATTTTTAATGAAGCCATGATATTCAGTGTACCAACCCATGCTCTTCAGGTGAGTAACGTCTTTGTATCGAAACCCGAGTGAATTGAGCAACAATAATAGCAAAACTAATTAATTTTTAACTGTCATCTACTAATTAACGTTTCATCGTCAACAAAGCCTTCATAAAAATTGCAGCAGTCAATGAACATAATCTAAGTCTCCTTAGACTCGTGGAAATTTAATAATGATTTTATTCTACTCGTGATTCCTATGATCCCACAGACTATTCAATTAAGGATCAGTGTTTCGGACAGCTCTGAGACGGAAGGCCGTGCTTATTCAATTGGTCATGTGATTGTCGGTTCTATGTCATCTGGGAAGCTTCTGTCTCATTGTTAGTTATTCATTTTATATTTTAAAGTATTCTTACACCTTCAAAGCCGTATAAAGTTTTTACTTGATCGCATCATCGGACATCCGGATAATGATTTCTTTCAATTATTACTAAGATTTGCGATTATTATTATGAAGCCGATACCCTTGGTGTAAAATAGAATGTGATTTTGTTTTCCAGGGAATCAAATGCTATCATCACTTCGAAAGCCTATTGCCATGTGGCATTCGTTGAGAAAATAAAAGCCAAAAAGTCTGTTGTGTTGTTTGTACTGCCAGAAACCAGACCAGAAGGCATATTATGTGCGGTGACGATTCTAGGATAGTAGAACCAAACGGCCTCGACTCATCCCGACAATTTGAGAATTACACGAAATTGACCACTTCAGCAAAATGGAACGAGTAGTCGTGATATCTTTCCAGTGAAAATTTGGACATCGATTTCACAGCGGATCATTTTTTTCAGCTACATTGCATTTCCGGCGCCCATACAAATTGAAACCGATCTCTAGTGCCCACGACCTTAAACCAACACCATGTTATCATCACGAGGCGAAAACTACAGTTGTGCACCGAACCGATGACTTTCTTCTTTTGTTTTAACATCAAACATTCCTTCACCGGCGCAGCCGGGAAATGAAGTCCAAGTCCTTTGTTTCCCATTAAATATATTATGTTGACCATAAACCACTTCGAAAAGCCTTCCACAAATGCATAGTGTCGAGCGAGGACGACGGTGAATATTTCGGATTCCTATTTGCTTATATTTAATTTCAGCCCTGGCCAAGTTAATTGGATTGAAGAGTCAACACAGCCGAGCACAGGATAGTGCTTGTTTTTAATCAAAATGACTCATTTCTTTGAAGTTCAATTCCAAATGACATTCAGGATGAGAATAGATCTACATACAGGTCACATTCTTTTACGACGCATCCATTTGACAAGGTTTATTGGTTTAGCGCTTAGTGTTTTTGGTTGGTTCTTGGACAACTAAAGTGGTTGAAATTGTCTGTTCCTATAACTTATTCTCTTTGTACATATTTATCCAACATTCGGGTTTTCAGTCATGTAAATGTATGTTGTAACTGAAAAAAATTCCATTTGAAACGTTTCGATGAGACTTGGACAGGGTGGTTCGTAACTTTTTAACCCTTCGTCTTGGGCAAATCTTACATTTGAGATTGATTGATCATACTTGACAACCACCGACTACATTCTTTAAAAGTTATGTCGATTTCTTAAAAGCAATCTCAGATCTGGGCTATAAATGTGATAAGTGGTTATAGGAACCACCCTAAAATATGCAATTTCACGTCATTATCAAGCAAACTCAGAATACACATTCCATTTTCCAAGCGAGAGCTTCTTTGAAAACGGGAAATTATAATTCAACTTACATTCAACCTTTGGACGGACTTTTAAAAACTTAATGTGTTTTTGTGGTATAATGACAATCTGTCAAACGATGTTTGAGTGTATGGGCGAATGTTTGACTTCAAAATCGAAAAAAGACACGAAATTCTCCGACTGACTGAGTTGTGCAATTGATTTGTAACGTATAAAGATTTTGATGTCGTCTTGTATATCGTGTTTTAATGAATCAATATTTGATCCGGAAATCGACTGACAACAAATTGGCACTCAATATCAAAATATCAGTGTTCTGGTAGGTTTGTCACCGCAACAATCGACTTAGAGAAACCCCAAAGTGGGTATACATTTGGCCTAATTTTATCGTCTTATATCATTAAATGAAACAATCGAAATATATTGAAAGAATGTAAGGACTGTCGTTCGAATTCCATTTTTACAATAAAGAGAACATATTTACTAATCGTAAGTTTTATGTTAGTTGTCCTCCTAAATCTATACGTTAAACGAACTCCGAAAATGTGCGGAAATTGGCTGCAAGGCAAATCCGATCAATGGGAAGGCATTCAAACAAACGCCTAACATAAATAGCGATGGAATATCTTCTATTGAAGGACACGTTAGACACATGTAATTGACCGTAAAAATTTGGTTGTTTTTAATACACAAAATTATTATTATACTGTATATTTAGCGACGTGCTGGCTAGCTGAGGAAAAACAAATTGTGGAGCTGATTTTATAACGCGTTAGTGACAAATTGTCACTAACTGACAATACAAAGAATGAAATGAAATAAATATTATGACATACATGTATGTACTTCGTACTATTGGATTTCCCAAGTTTATGAAATCCGACGCAGTTAACTTTGACATTTGAATGTACAGAATAATCTAGTCTATAGACGTTTATGACGTACAATATACAATGTAATTTGTAGAAATCTGGGGGAAAGTGTACGTGATTTTTGTAACTCTATTTTTGTCAAAATATACTTAGAAGGATGACATTAATTTTGGGCACTCCTGGAATATTTTCAATGTTCTACCAGACGGCGTCGGTTATAACTTAAACTGAATGTGAGTTAAGCAATAACTCATCGTCATCGCTTGGCAATCCGAGTGCAGTTCAACTTTACTGTGTACTTTACTGTGCGTATAACTCATGTACTTGTAAATGTTGTAAAAATCTATGTAGCGATGCACCGAAATTTCGGTTGACCGAAGTTTTCGACCGGAACCGAAATTTCGGTTTTGGCCGGTGGCCGAATCCCAAATTTCGGCCCCAATTTTCGGCTGACAACCGGTAAAAAATTTCGGTTGACCGGAAGTTTCAGCCAAAATTGACGCCGAAACCGAAATTTCGTTATTCGGCCACTGGCCGAAAGTCGATTTCGGTACCTCACTATAAAAATACGTCAGTTTTAAAATATAAGTAGATACGAATGAATGTGAAAAACATAAATGTAGATTTTAGGTAATGTATCATAATGTATTAGTCTTAATTATATTAGCCATAACTTGTATAAAGGGACCATTATTTTTGACTCTGTGAGTGAATTACATACGATCAGTGTGCTCTGGTAAAAAAGGAAAACCCGATAAATAAATGTTATGAAGATGTACTGTACGTAACTAATTAACTATAATTATCAATCTAGCGAGCAGAAGAAGAGTATCTGTCTGAACCATTCAGACCCATGCAAACTCCGAAAAGTTGTCTGAATTCGAACAAGATAATGTAAATTTAATATTTTCAAACTTTCCAAAAAACTAGTTTTTGGATAAAGGAATTGTAAGTTAGTTTGGCCTCAATAAGTGACTAAATTTTGGTTCAATGAAGTAAAGTGGCGTTGGGAATTAAACAAATGTTGGTTTTATTGGATTTTTATGCTAATTTTCATTCATGACACAGATGGGATGCAATTTGAACTTATCTTGGATTGATTTGATATTCGTATAACTAATATTAGAATTGAAATTTTAGTTCATAAATCTATAACCTAAACCTACTGACCACCGTTCTCTTCACACTTAAGACGAGCCGAAGTAAACCCTAACAAATTCTCTAATTTATCCTGCAGCTCCAAACGGATTTGGGTCTTCAATCGATGAGCTTGACCAATCCTCTCTTCATGCACCACTTCGTCGATCCTTCCTTCCCTTAGAGCTCCGTTAATCTATCAGTAAACAAATTCACAATTTTTTATGTCAATATTATTAAGGACTGCAAGAATATTATTAATTTTGGAAATTTCAAAACCAGAAGGGCTTTCTGCCTTGCAAGTTTTAAATTTTAAAACATTTTCATTAAACATGACTGGTTTCATGGCATAGTATTTCAATTGCTTTAAACTCCTTACTCAGTCTGTGCCTGCTGCGTTTATCAGACGCAGATAATTACTGGTCATTTTTTATCATGACATAATTCCAATTGCATTGTGAAGTAATGAGGGAAAAACACATATAAAGTAGAAAATATGAAACGTTAATATCTGCTTTTCACTAATTTGTTTCATAATCAAAGAACTTTTCCAAATTCCGTGATAGGCTCAGAAATTACGGTGACTAATCAGACCCATATGAAAAACTACAGATGTCAACGACGGATAACTAAAACCGAAAAGACTGCAGATAATACCTAGTTGTCCAAATTATCCTTCACACCATTTTTTTTAACTTGCGTAAATTTTTGTCAAATCAAGTTCGAATTTTGGACTTAACTTTTGACGCTCTGACCATTAAAGGACATCGTGAAGAGAACATATTGCCCCAAGGTGGATTCACCTCAAACAAAGTACAGCGCAACGTTAGACCTCAACAATTGACCTAGACGAAGTGGTCACCAAAGCTCAATTTCGTCACCTCTTAACCCCAAAAACCTACAAAAGTCGTTTCTCTCACGAAGGTGACTGACTTTCCCATTACTATTTTTCAGTGCCGCCAAATTCCAAGGTCATAGGACAATCATTGGACCTGTCCTTTGACCTCGGAGTTAGACCGCAGACAGAAATGGTAAAGGAAAAAGTTGGTTGCCTTCGTAAGATAAACAACTCCAACTTCAGGAAATCATTAAAATCAATTTTTTTTTGTAAGAGTCATTTCTGGGGTTAAGTGAACTAACCCTTTACCTTTGATGACCGCTGAGGTCATCAACTCTTTTTCGGCTTAGGTTCCTTCACAAACATTATCACAAGGGGTCAAGGTATATAACGCTGTGCCAGAGCAAAATTCTAGGATTGGGCCATGCATAATAATAGAAAATATATTTAATAATTTTTTTTATATGGTCAAACTTTTCAGGGTTAACTGTTATTGTAAACAAGCGAACCGTTAAATCACCCCTCTCCACACGATACATTTTGCATAAATAGCGGAATGACAAATGATAATATTGAACATATTTTTAGCCATGTGGACAATTGAGTGGCTACATGGAAGAACGATTTATCCCCACGGCTACAATAGATTTGCTGTAAGCCTGGATAAGACGTTCTTCCATGTAGCCACTCAAATATTAGAAACAGCCAATTGATCGCATTAATTAACCATAGAATGTTATTAATAAATTATAACTGGAAATAGTCGTCTCTGTTGCGGACATGCAGGGTAACAAAATTATGTAAATTAGGTAACCGCACAGTGTCGTACGGGGCTGCTCGAAGTAGTGTATAGTTTTTAGTTTCTTATAATTCTGTTGGAGCGCTGACATGGTGCTATTAATTAAATAGAAGCGGACTTTCTACCTAACCGGCATTTCACTTTTCAACATAGACGATTTCAGTACAAAATTATATTACACGGGTAATTTATGAATTTCAGTTTCACCTTCAAGATTGTATCGTCGAGTTTGGCCTGCTGTGCCGTCAACTCATCGCGCTCCCTTTCCAAATCGCCATAGGTTGGCTGGGTTGGCTTGTCCTCCAATTCCTTGACCTCCTCTTCCTTTATTTTGGCCTCAGCCCTAAGAGTCTCCAGATTCCGCGTATCCTCTTCGGTGAAATTTGGTTGTCGAAATAATCTTCGTTTTTTGAACGGCACTACAATGTTTCCCTTTGACGACCCCGGTTCCATTTTTTGAAAATTTCCGTATTTTACAGACTTTGTCTTCCTTCGTGAGGTGAAATGACGACTGACTGATTTTCTAGTCTTAATGAGGTGACGTGGTAGTTATTTGCTCGACATTAAATTATTCGGGTCAAAAATCTGAGAATTTACAACGCATGGCATCGGATTGAGTTCAGTTTAGGTTGTGTATCAGGATGGAAGGGTCATTCACCCGATTGGTACATTCCAGATATTTCTTCTTCTTCATGCAGAAATGCAGATGCAGAAAGAAAACATGGCGGGATCGAGGTTCAAGACGAATCCTTCAAGCGACCGGATGGTTTATTTTAATTACTAAAAAACTACGAATAGTAGCCCTGCTTCTATTCTAATAATGTAATATTTACCCCGGCTTATATTTTAGGGGCATGCGTTTTTCAGTTAATTGGCAGGGGAAAATAGTGGCCTACATTAGGGTTTCCCCGTCTTCGATACTATCTGTACGGGAACGTCAAATGGTGACCGCGGCTTCTATTCTAATAAGAAATATTTGAGCAGGCTTATATTTCAGCACGTTCCTATTTTTGGTACAGACAAATAGTGGTTTTCGTCCGGATGTCCCACGTGTACTCTTCCAAACTGCATTCTAATCCAACTTGCAATAGTGAACCAGGCTTCTATT
>JAQGCA010001894.1:0-15531 GCA_034698945.1 Protaphorura quadriocellata
CATAATTTCTCATTTATTTATTTGTAAGTGACGCCCTCTAGCGGATTTTCGCCACAACTCTATTTTATATTACTACTGGTCTGCCCATCTCAATTTTCGAATATTGAGTTTAGATTTTCGGTGTGATGTCCAGTGTTTGAATGAGACGCTGCTGTACTTTCAGGAGGGTTTTGTTGACTCACATTTCTTGATTTGGGAAGTTCAGCTGCTTTTTGAAAGCCATTGTGGTTTACATTTCCTTTCTTTTGTCTCTTACACCTTTTCTTATTTGCTTGGATTTTCTTCCGACCATTAGAAACATTTTGTTGTGGCTGTTCACGAGGATGGTCTGGAATGTCTCTAGTTGTACCGGTGTCTATTGATGCGAATTTTGACTTTAGTCTGCCATTGACAATCTCCAAACTACCCAAATATTGACTGTAGGTATCTGTGGTGGTTTTAGAGGACAAATCTTCCATCAATAAATTCTGTTGTATGTCCCTTGCATAGAAATTTTTGGGTAGACTTGGTGGAACCAAAGGGATTTCTTTTCTCCATTTCGGTTCCGAGATTTTTACTTTTGTTTGCCTCTTGTCCCAGTCAATTATTTTTACGTGGTATCTACTGGTAAACTCTATTTGTGCCTTCATTATTGCCACTGAATTGAAGTGGACAATGTGAGATTGTATTTTCTCTTCAGGTAACTTATTTTTTAATTCCACGCTTAGAAACTTGAAATTTCTCAGTAACAGTAATTCCCTTGTGAATGAGGTACCGTCCAAAGCCAGTTTTTGAGTCTGACTCACAAAGTCAATTTTCGCTTTACCCATGTACGCCAGAGCACTCTCGCCAGAGCACTCCTTTGAACTGGCATCAGTTCAAAGGACGGAATGCGGAATTTAGAGATTGGGTTAAATAGACTAATATCTCTCTTTTCGGCGGCGTTCAGGTTTTTACTGAAGTATAGCGATTGAAAATAGGAATGGCGGAGCGGAATGCGGAATGCGGAATGGATTTTTATGGCGCAACAATGACGGGACGACATACATCCTAGTTTAAAATTTAGACCTTAAAGATTGTTACTTGTGTATTTCAACATTTTACACAGTCAAAACTGAGAACAAATAATAAATTAGATTACGATTACATCAATCACATCCTTACAGATGAATATTATTTGCAGGTGAGACTAATTTTCAGTTCAGAATACTATGTTCTGAAAAAAAACTCTGACACATGAAACCTTAGACGAAATTGAAACACCTGGATTGTTCGTCTCGAGTATTCTTTCCTATTACGAAGGATGGTAGTTATTTCGACATAATTTGAAAATAAGTTAAAACAACACTTATACTACTACACACTTATTTCGGTATTCAAGTCCTGATGAAGTGAAATTCTTCATAAGTAGTGGACCAGATCTGGAATCCTGATTTGTCACAACGAAGTGCAGATTAAAATATGTACTGACAGGTTTCTGTAGTCCACTCCCTTATCAATGTGAAAAGTAAACAATTGGGAATTACTGTTGTCACTGCAATGAAATGAACTTGAAGTTACATTTTGTTATCGATGAACATAACAGTGGATTTTTTGTACGCGGACAAGCGACGGCCAATTCTGTTAAGTACTATTATTGATAACTTGATAATACAAGAACAGACAGGGTGAACCTAAACTTCATTGCTATTTTGACGTACAGTTGCAACCAATTTGCAGCCGTAGCATTTATAGAAAGTATTTTAATGTAGGAGAATCGTTCAGCGAAACTTCATATACTCAAGTGAGGATTGCATAAAAATATTTCTCTGCTTTTACCTTATCTTCAAGAGTTGTTCCAGACGAGTCTTCGGTAATGGCAGCTGGGTAAGGAATCGGCATACCTCATTAACTTTAATACACATCGCATAAAATGTTAAAACTAATTTAATTTACTTTTCAGAGGACCAAATCCAGAATTGTCTAAGTTGGTACAAGAACTAGAGCTCTTACGGATTGTGGAGTGTCCAGTTTGTACAGAAGTCCCATTCCCTCCGATCTACATTTGCACTGCGGGTCATAATATTTGCAAATCTTGTAAACCAAAGCTGAAGAAATGTCCCACTTGTAAGGGCGATTTAAACACAATTCGAAATTACACAGTTGAGAAGATTGTCCTGGCATCCAAGCATTTTTGCCCTTATAGAAATTACGGTTGTAGAATTGAAGAAACTGGCGAATTAATGGAGTCTCACATTCAGACATGTCAGTACAGGTTAGCATTATAGTATCCAAATCTTTTAGTGCCCAATACGCTACGCATTTGAGTTTGTAGTCATGAACGCCTTAATTTGTTTTTGTAGGCCGTTTGTCTGTCCAGCGATTGGGTGGAACCGATGTAACGCAGTGTCATTGAGATTATTTAATGTCAAGGACCACTTTCTCCGTTCTCATCGTGATCGAGTAACGCAGTTTAACGGCCAATGTTTTGCAATTAACAGCTGGGTTACTCTGAATGCCACGGACCTCGAAAAACGTATTAAGATATTCACTACACTTATACTAACGAGGGGAACGTCAGGGCGGATATTTTTAGAAAAATTTGAAAATCATACCGTTGATAGCTGATGCGATCAGAAATCTTGAATGAGGGGTCACTCCACCCATATTTTAGGTTTAGGTCAGTAAAGTTGACCTTTGTGTTGAATTATAGCAGTGGTTGTGTGAGTCGAATGACAGTTCTGTCTCGTCTCCGATTTCGCCTCGCCGCCTATAGCTCGCTCAGTCAGTAACGGAAGTTGAAAGAGGGTGAAGTGAAGGAACGGGAGGCGACAAACAAACGTACGGACCTACGTACGGCCATAATTCAACACAAAAATCAACCTTAGTGACCTAATCCTGAAATGTGGGTGGAGTGACCCCCCCATTCAAGATTTCTGATCGCATCAGCTATCAATGGTATGATTTTCAATTTTTTCTAAAAATACCCGCCCTGACGTTCCCCTCGTCAGTAGCTCATATTATTCAAGATTACCCCAAAACTCTTACTTATTTTTGATAACTGCGTGAATACTCCACTTTCAGTTAGTTGGTCGATCACTTTGAATGAGTTCGATGAAAAGACGTTCGTGGGTCAACTATTCTCACGTAATCGTGCTGTTTGTTGGACTGTCATGATCATTGGTTCAGAAGATGAAGCTCGGGATTACGAAGCAGAGATTACTTGTCAATCTGGAAAGGTGAGACTGGATTTGAGTCTGCGAGCCAATTTGTCATATGAATGATTTTCACACAGAGTTGATTTGATTTTCACCGAATGAACGCTGCAGAATAATCAGATGATTTACTATCGCGGTAAAGACAAAATAATTTTATTTCTTCTGACTAATTAAAGCTAAACGTATTTTGCAGGGGAGGAAGATTCAGTGGACTATTCCTGTCGAACCGGTGTGTAAATGGGCGGAGCTGAGTAGACCAGATAATCCTCTTAACGTGTTCATACCTACGTGCAGTTTCAGCGACCTTAAAATGATGCTCAAGCACGATGAATCAAATTTGCGATATAATTGGGTAACGTCGTACATTATTAAAAGAAATGAAAGTGCGACGCCGAAAAAACCACTATTGTGTGGTGACGATGATGATTTTGCGGATTTCTGTGAACCTGATGATGATGATGACTTCTAAATCTCACATTTATTTTGAAAGTCACTGCTGAGAAATGTCCTGGCCGAGACAATTAGCTAAATTTGTAAATATTCTGCATAATTAAATACGTGACAGTTTTCCAGCTATGCCAACGCACGTTTCCATCCCATGAATCGTCGTACGGCCACTGGCAATGAAATTTGGTGAGAGCTAAACATCTAAGTACGTAAATCCACGTAATCGTGTCAGGCGTAATTATATATAGAAAAGGCCAGAGACTCCAATTTTCTGTCCGTCCGAGTCCAAAGTCCAATTCAGTGCTGTGATACATTATTCGGTTTGGCCATCTTACGTGATTTCTGGCGATGTGGGTTGGAAGGGGTCATGCATAGATGGCGCGGTAGCAGTTTGGGCAAGAGTTCGGAATAGCGAGCTCGAGTTAATCAATATTTATTTCTACCTCAATAAAGATAAGACTTTTCTAGAACTGCCTGCTCTCCACCTTTTTCACCCCACAAGCAGCACCTCATATTTCGCTATGCAAAGTTTTCTTTGCACGGGTTCTCTTGTTTCATATAAATATGTCTCGAATTTATGTAGTTGGTGTGCAATCACTGGAGCGAACTGATTTGTTTATTTCTCATGACTTTAGTAAAATAAAAAATAACTTGTCGATGCTCTCTAATGTAATATAATTGTACTAACTTGTAATCTTGATGTCGTATGCTTTCGATTTCGCTACCCACACTAAAACTATATGTATAAGGATAGTTTGCCGATGAATTCTCGACCTGATCCATCCGTAAAAACAGATGCGTAAAGTGAAGTCCAACCAGCTCAGTAGTAGAAGGAAAATGTTCATTAAACTCAACCCTTGTCTCCTTTTATCGTTCTTCATTAGTTGGCTGCTAATAGTAAGTTATTCGAGGAATACTTCTAATGTTATGGTCCGTATGTTGTCAACAGTGGAAACTGACTAATTAAGTTGTGTCGTATATTGCGAATGGGTTGCTACGTAAAATAAAACATCATCAGAATCGGCGAATTACATCGAAAAACCTTTTTTGAGCTTACCTCGTTGGATGTTGTCAAATATGTTGCCTAATATGACCTTGACCTTTGTCCTCTGGTTGAAATTAGTTCTAAGAAATTCGTGTTTATGTTTTATTTATCCTCACAGACACATTTTAACGCGATATGACGTCACAGACCTGTTTAGAAGCACGCGGACGTGCCCATTCGTTCAGTGACTAAATAAAGTTCGGGTCCAAATGTTCCAAGATCAGCGACCCAACCCCTCCTCATAATCGGGAAAGAACCTGAATCCGCCGAATTAATTGATGATAACCGATTCCCATTAATTTAAGACTATTGCTGAAATATTGTAATCTATTCTCAAACTTATTTTATACTGTGGATCTAGGTATGCAGGAAAATATTTTGTAGAAATTAACACCACCTTTGAATGGGCCTCTGGTCATATCATGATGATAACCAACTTTCAACTATGCCATCAGATGAACGACGTGACGTATTGCGATCTTTTTCCAATATTGCCAAGCAGACCACTCAGAAATCAAAGGGGCGCGAACGAAGTACCGAAACGTGTCAAATTCTCGTGGCTGTTATATTTCTGTTTCTACCAACGAAGTTTCCTCAGGGCATTATGGTGTTCTTGTCAGAAGTATATTGTAAGAATTCTTTGGATATTGCTACAGCTCTTGGGTTGAACTATTCGACATTTTGACACTATTAAATTCCTTACTCAACTTTTTTCTTTACTGTTTCGTGAGTCGACAAATTCGTCACCAGGGACAACAATTGCTTAAACTTCAGCCAACGAAACGGATCCCTCACTGTACTAATACAATGATCTCAACGAATGTGTAAATAAATTAAAATTATTTATACGAGATATATCATTGGACTGGGAATGCAACGCTTTAACGCTTCGGATCGAATTATTGAAATCTAAGAGAAAGCAGAAGTATTAGTAACGGCCAAATTTTCAAAAGACAAATTAAGAAATATTTCGCGAAATGCAATCAACCTTATGTGTGACATCCAATTACGATGAATATGATGAGGTAATTAACTATGCAGCCAGTTTGTATAGTACTGTATAAGTTTTTCGTTAATGAGGATACTTGGATCCTGTAAATTATGACATTAACTTATAATTATTTTTGTTGTTGTATAATTTCAATTTTAATAACGGCTTTGAATTACAAATCACTGTTATTTAACTACATGACTGTTACTTCATGATTTGTACGTGTATGAATTTTATTATGTGTCTAATATTGGTACTACGAAATGGTATTTCCAAAATAAATCGACAACGAGCGAATTGACAAAATGTATTATGTATTTATTAACCATTTCTCCTTTAAGTATATGAACATTGAGCCGTGACTACAGTGAGACCTTGAATGTCCTCATTAGAGGGTGTTGTCTTGTAATAATAAATAAAATAAGCCAGCTGTAAAACATCACTACTGGTGAGTTTGAACCGTTTTAGATTAGTCAAGTTTCGACTATTCTTTCCAGAAATGAAAATCTTTGTCCACTTTTAAAGAAATCCTGGGATCAGGTATTAGGAAAAATCATAGACTGTAGTCCACTACAGTCCCACCATAGTCCACTAGTTAAACTTCAGTCAACGAAACGAATCGCTCATTGTAATACTACAATGGCATCAACGAATGTGTAAAGTAATTAAAGTTAAATATACCAAATTTCTCATTGGACTAGATTGATTGATTGATTGATTCAGATTTATTTCCATGATAGAGACACGTAACACATACCAATAACAAATCATTACAACTAGTTAGAGATATCACTGTTCTTTTCAGAGTCAGATCATGCTAATACTACATATAAGGTCAAAAAGGTGGAGATAAAAAGTACGAGGAAGGTTCAATTTCAACATATTTTGACAATAATAATTAATATACATACAATGTTAAACAAATCAAATCAGTACGCAATCTCATTAACCATAGACAGACCAGATCAGAATTCGAAGGGACCACCAGAAAACACAAATAACTATCCATTATCATCAACTAGGAATGCAACGTTTTAACGCTTCGGATCGAATTATTCTAAACCAGCTGTTATCTTTATCACTACTGGTAATTTTGAACCGTTTTACAGTAGTCCAGTTTCTACCGATTTCGGAAATGAGAATCTTTGTCGACTTTTGAAGAAAGGACTGGGATCAGATATTGGGAAAAATTTACACAGAATTACACATGCTAGAATTCTTAGGAGAGAGAGATTCTCCGAGTTTAATTTCATCAAAGTTTTCGTGATATTAACAGTGACTATGGCAAAAGAATACTTTGTCAGCTTTAGTTTGGCCACTCAAGAAACCGGTAGAAATTACTCGAATAGTTGAGTTACACCTCAAGTACATTACTCGTTAGTCCGTCAATCCCAGATATCTGCCCAAAATATGTTTGCGGCGTATTTCTTTACCGAGACAATACAAATTAACAAAGACCGATACATTTAATTTCTGAATTGCATGGAGATGTATATCTGAAGAATTGTGGATTGTGTCTTCCTGAATTTTAAACAACCGAAACTAAAATTAATTGGAACATATGATTCAATCAAGCATACATATCGTTCCAGACGGAATTTATTTATTGATGGGATTAGTTATTGGCCCGGAATACTTCTTCGTCAAACGGAAAGTCTGACAAATGGATAGAGCAACTGGGTTGATCGTTTCGAGTATCTTCCGCATACAATTTTGTATGAAGATGTTTATCAACAATAAAACCACACACAAATAATTTGGTATTCAAGTCTTAATGTAGTGAAATTTTTTGCAGTAGTGTGAGCAGACAAGCAGACTTAGGCTTCCTGGAAGTCTGTGCCGTCAAAATTAAGTGTGAAATAAAATACGTAACAGTCAAGAGTCAGAGCCAGAGTCAGAGCCAGTCGCTAATCAATGTTAATAAGCAAACAAATGGAATTGACTGTTGTCACTGGAATAAAGTGAACTTGAAGTTACATACATCTTCTTATCAATGAACACAGCAGTGGATTTGTGCACAGACAGGCGACGGTCATTTCTGATAAGTACTCGTGATAACTTGATAATACAAGAACAGAGAGGGTGAAACTAAAGTTGAACAATCAGTTGTTCATCATTGCTAATTTGACGTACAGTTGCATCCAATTTGCAGCCGTAGCATTTAGAGAAAGTGTTTTAATGTGGGAGAATCGCTCAATTGCAGGGACACTTCATACACTCAAGTGAGGATTGCATAAAAATATTTCTCTGCCTTCACATTATCTTCAACGGTTGTGCCAGACGAGTCTTCGGAAATGGCGGCCGGGTAATTAATCAGAACTTGAATACGTCATTAATTTTATACACTTTAAAATCACTCATAAAGTGTAAATATTAATTTGCTCTCAATCACAATAGAGGAGCAAATCCAGAATTGTCAGAGCTGTTACAAGAAGCAGAGCTATTACGGATTGTGGAATGCCCAGTGTGTACAGAAATTACCTTTCCATCCGATCTATATGTGCACTGCAGGTCATAATATTTGTAAATCTTGCAAACCGAGGCTGACAGAATGTCCCACTTGTAAGGCTAATTTAACCACAAATCGTAATTACACGGTTGAAAAGATTGTCCCAGCATACCCAAACATTCTTGCCCGTACAAAATTGATGGTTGTAGAATTGATGAGACTGGTGAGTCAATGGAGACTCACATTCGGGAGTGGCGGTACAGGTTAGCATGCTTATCTTACGTCTAACAGGTTACATTTTCGACAATGTAATCATGATCGCCTTCAATTTGTTTGTAGACCATTTTCCTGTCCAGAAATTGGGTTGGAGAACTGCGACACAATGACGTTGACATTATTTAATGCCAAGGAACCACCCCATCAGTGTTCATCAAGATCGAGTGGGACAGTTTAAAGGTCCGAGTGTTTCAGTTAACAGTTGGGTTGCTGTAAACGTGTTGGACCTCGGAGGACCCAGTAAGATTTTATTAGTCAAGATTAGTCAACACTGGTATTGGCAACTGCATGAATACTCTAATTTCAGTTACTGTTCGATCACTTTGATTGAATTCGATGGAATGACGTTCGTGGGGCTGATATTCACAAGTAATCTTACTGTTTGTTGGACTATTCTAATCATTGGTTCAGAAAATGAAGCTCGAAATTACCAAGCAGAGATTACTTGTCAATCTGGAAAGGTGAGATTGGATTTGAACCTTATGTATGTGTTGTAGACATTGTACCAGTACGTGTCCATAGTAACTCAACTTTGTCAGTTTCTTGTTAACTTTATAATGTGTTGCTTAAGCAAGATATTATATGAAAGCGTTGTCCGTCCGTCTGTCTGTCTGTCTGTCCGTCCGGATGTCCGTCCGTCCCCACTTTTGTAGTAAATGTTGACGGATTTCGACGAAATTTTTAGGGTAGGTACACAACGTCACATCACAAGGATCACTAAATGTTAATACGACCTCTTCAGGTGACCTCTGACCCAGGTCACCAGAGGTCACATGTTAATATTGACGGATTTCAGCGAAATTAACAGGGTAGCTACACAAGGCCACAAGAATCGTCGACCGTTAACATTACCCCGCCAGCTGACCTCTGGGGTCACCAAATGTCACATGCAGTAAATGTTGACGGATTACAACGAAATTAACAAGGTAGGTACACAAGGTCACAAGAATCACCAAGTGTTGATATGACCTCGCCAGCTGACCTCTGAGGTCACCAGAGGTCACATGCAGTGAATGTTGACGGATTTCAAAATTAACAGGGTAGGTACAGGACCATGTTCCGTGCTCGAATTGTTATACTAACGTTATAGCAATGAACTAGGGGTGCGGAAGAGCCGGCCCGGGCCTTCGAGTCTTTCCCGCCCGGCCAGGCGCGGCCCTACAAAATTATTTTCCGTCCAACATCTGGCCCGGCTGATCCCTTGTGTCCGAAAAATTTGTTGGCCCGGCCCGGCCCTTATACTTCTCTTCACTATACTAGTGCCTTTTAGTAACTATTATAGACTTTTTATATGTTTATTTCACAGTGAAAATATTTTAGGACCGGCCCGGCCCGGCCCCGAATATTATCGATACCGGCCCGGCCCTTATATCGGAAAAATTTGTCGGCCCGGCCCAGGGCTTGACAGTTATATCCGCATTTTGGCCCGGCCCGACCCTTTTCTAGGGCAGGGCCAGGTCCTTGCCAGCTCGGCCCGGCCATTATACACCTCTACAATGAACGTAACGCGGTTGTGACATGACTGGTCCGACTTACTGTGGTGCTGCTGACTGTGTTTTATAACTGGAAAACAGTGATTCCGGTTTGACAGGGGCGGCAGCTGTGAGCAGCGCGTTACAGACAGACAGGCGGATATTGGGATTTAATAAGCCCTTTGCAGTACTGCGTCCAGGGGCTGATAATGGAGTATTGGAGTGTGTATCCTGATTAATTGAGAATACACGTATTTGTAGGAGCGGAGGATTCAGTGGACTATTTCTGTTGAGCCAATGTGTAAAGGGGCGGACCTGAATGGAACAGACAATTGTTATAACGTGTTCATACCGGCGTGCAGTTTCAGCGACCTTAAAAGGCTGGCGAAGTACAATGATACAAATTTTGGATATGAGTGGACAACATCGTACACTATTAAAAGAAATGAAGTTGCGAAGTAGATAATTTCACTAATAATCGCCTGTTGATTCTGGTGCATTAGTTGTTAAGAATGGCCTCTAGAAGCGTTGAGTAGCCATGACCTTGAATTTGAGAGCAGAGAAATACCACTGATAAGGTAATGTGGTCTAATTATAACTGGTGTCCCAAAAGTCGTCATCCGGGAAATTTGAATTCAGGAGCACTAAGAGAATAATTTGCATACCATGAGATATTCGCGCGGAAAGTTTGAAAGTTCTTTTCGTTCAGTCATTTCAACTCTCCAGGACAACCCTCAAAATTTAAAAAAATTGTAAATTTCGAAATTGGGGTGATCTCCAATTTTTCCACTCGCCGACACAAAAATTTTTACTTCTGCACGGCGGATGGATACCGAAGCTCTCAATGAAGAAGTAAGTAAACGCTCCATAACTGATCTATTTCATTGACTCAAGCTGAATCCATTCTGCTTCACTCAGTTTCAGTTTGTTTTCAATTTCTCTCAAAATTCTGATAACAAACTGGAACCTTGGAAGTTTCGGATGGTGGGGTAAAAGTAACCACCAAAATGTGTTCCAAATATTTGGGGCAGAGTCTGTGGGGTGGCAATTTTTGGGACATTTATTTGTGGTGGTCGTTCGAACAAGTTACGATTTTTAGAGCAGGCAGCAGGGGGTGGCAAATTTTGGGACATGGCTTCGTGTTTGAGACTATCAGGTAGTAGATGTGAATGGCAGCTGAGGCAAAGGGGTCACTGTTTAATAATTCGTATTATTTGAATGTGACCAATCGTATTCTGAATAATTCTGGTTAACTGTTCACGGAGATTTCTCAGTACTACGTGCTCGAATAATCAATAAACCTAAGGTTGCGATCTAGACCACCATACCTTAAATACAACTAATCATAATAAATACCAAATCGCCGAATGGTATCGTTTGTTAATTCGACAGGCCATGGCAGAGTTACACTGGTAAAACATTCTGCAAAACTAAATATACGAAACAGTTTCTAAGCTATGCCACCGCACGTTTCCATTCCGTGAATGCTAAGTTCGTCATAGAGCCAACGATATTGAGTGTTAGTTTAACATCTTAGTATATTCCAAAATCTGCTGCGAAAATCTTGGAAACCAGAGGGGTGCGCACGAAGTGACGAAACGAGTCAAATGTTCGTGCTTGTGATATTTATATTTCTACTAACGGAATTCCCTCAGGGCCTCGTGGTATTCTTGTCAAAATTCTATGTAGAAGAATTTTTTTCTGTATTGTTACAGCTTGGGTTGAACTATTGTCATTTTGACACTTTAAATTCCGCACTCAATTTAATTTGTTACTGTTTTGTGAGTCCACAATTTCTTCTGCAGTGTCAATAATTGTTTAAACTACGTTCAACGAAAGGGATAAATCATTGTAATGATACAGTGGTCTCAACGAATTTGTAAAGAAATTAAACTTAAATTTAGGAAATGTCTCATTGGACTAATAATGTAGCGCTTGAACACTTCGTATCGAATTATTCGAATCTAAACCAGCATTAAACTTTATCACCACTTGGTAATTTTCAACCGTATTAGAATAGTCAATGGTTAACCGTTATCTGAAAAGCAATTTCCTTTTTCGACTTTTGAAGAAATTCTCAGCCCTGGGATCAGATATTGGGAAATATCTATACAGGCTTTCCCATGCCAGAATTTTTAAAGCAAAGAGATTCTCTCGATTTTTTCAATAAAGGATACTGCACAAAGGGCACAGCGAAAGATGCCCTGTCAAAATTGACTGCATTTTGTTATGTTATCACCCTAGACCCGCTCAACAACTTTTGTGAAGAATATACCTCAAAAGTCACACCGTTTGGCAGCTAGAAATACATGGGGCAAGGAGGCATGCGCTGCGCCGAGGGCGTGTTTGGCGAAGCACATGTCCCCCGTGTATTTCTAGCGCCCGAACAGTGCGACGTTTGGGGATGGGACCTTCACAAAAGTTGTGCAGCTGGTCAAGTGCGATAACATATCCAAAACGCATGCAATTCTGACGGGGATGTCTTGCCGTGCCCTTTTCGCAGAATAATGCTATGTTTAACTTTATCTGAAAATAAAAGTGTTCGTGACACAGAAATGCTCGGTCGCTTTGAGTTTGGCCACTCAAGCAAGAAGCAACCGGTAGGAAATTCTGTAGCCGCATCAGTGAGTTACACCTAGTATACATCCCTCGTCATTTCGTCAATCCCGCATGTGCGCCCAGAATATAAAACAATCGAGGAGCTCGCCAATATGTGTGTATGTGCACGTTCTTTCCAACATTGGGGACCGTAGTAATGTCAGCGTTACAGCCCGAATATCCGAAACACGATTAATAAGTACTATTTGGACTTTCTATACGGCATAAATCTTTCCGTGCCGTGACGTGCTTCGCATCGGAAGAGGAAAATAGTCCTTTTCGTTATACCTGCATGTATGCGCACGGGACGGCAGGCTCATCCTACTGCGGCGCGAGTGTGACGGGACGACATTAATTCACATTTTAAAGATTGTGACTTGTATCTTTCTAAGTTTTGGGCAGTGGAAACTTGGAACAAATGCGAAATTATAATACGATTCCATCAAGCATATTGTTCCACACCAATTTTATTTACTGGAGATTCCAGAATGTAGTTCTCAATAGGAAACTGTGACACAGGAAACATTGGATGATATTGAAAACATGGCGTGAAATAATTGTATTGAATTGTATGATTATGTCTTAGACTTTGACACGGAAATAAACCTTATTTCTATTTTATTTTATTCTATTAAAACATCTGAATGTTGTCATTTCTAGTATCATTCGCATTCATTTTAGGACGGATGATTTATACATAATTTATCAAAGCTACAAATGAATATTTTGGTATTCAACTCCTAATGTAGTGAAAATTGTCGATGTAGCGGTAGGTATACGTTTCCTGGAATCATGCACTGCACTGTCAAAATGAAATGTGCATTAAATTATGTACCCGCAGTCCAGTCTCTTATCAATGCAAAAAACGAACAATGCAATCTGGTCATGTCATTGAAATGAAGTGAACTTGAAGTTATTTTTTCTAACAATGAAAATAACAGTGGAGTTTTGTACTGATAGGCAAGCGGCCATTTCTGATAACTTATAAACTTGTGCTAACTACACATAATACGTAGACAGATAGTGTAAACCTAAAGCTGATCAATCAGTTTATCGTCATTTCTATTTTAGGGTGCAGTTGGCCAAATTTACAGCCGTAGCTTTTGCAAAAAGTGTTCTAAAGTTATAGGTAAACTCCACTCATCGAAGCAAGGATTTGATAAATTAATTTCTTTGATTTGACGTTACCTTCAAAGGCTGAATGAGACGGGTCTTCTGAAATGGCCGCCGGGTAAGGAATCAGAATATATGACAATACACATCATATGTCATGACTGACGTACATCATTAATTTTATACACATCGCATAAAACGTTAATATTAATTTACTTCTGGATATCAAAACAGAGGAATAAATCCAGAATTGTCTAAGTTGGTACAAGAACTAGAATTATTACGGATTGTGGAATGTCCAGTGTGTACGGAAGTACCTTTCCCTCCGATCTAAATGTGTACTGCCGGTCATAATATTTGCAAATCTTGCAAACCAATCCAAAAATGACATAGAAATCCGGAAAAAAATTTTTTTTGTTAGAATCTTATACAATTTTGAAATTTTTGTTCGACTGGTTTGAGGAACGCCGATTTCTCACCGGCAATTTGTATCAGGGTTGCGGAGAAATCACATGCTTTGTTACCGCTTTAGTTGGAATATGAGTGGGTAACATCGTACACTATTAAAAGAAATGAAAATGCGATGTAGAAAATGTCGTAGCCTTAAGTTGCTCTAGAATTGAAAGTTATAGCAGAGAAGTATGTTCTCCTGGATGACATCTTGTCTTAATTTGAGAGAGGGTGAGAGTTAGTTACATTTGTAAACTATTATGCAAAATTTATCCATGCAACAAATTGCTATGCCATCGCACGCTTACATTCCGGCAATGCTAATGTCGTGTAATGCCTCTGGTATTGGGCTTAATATCATTTCAAGTCCACATAATCGTTTCAGGCAAGACTTGATAAAAGAAACTGGAATTCATGTAGTGCGTACGCACTCACTACCATAAACTGATTTACTTCTTCCTCACGATTTCAATAATGGAGTAACTTACGAGGGAGGAACCGAGGTGCAAACTCCGATTCCGCCCAATATTTATTCCCTGAAAGACCTTCACCAAAAAGTAATTTGAGTAAACTGTCACCCACTACTCAAAATTCGATTTAAAAAAATCCTTAGTCTTTGTTCCCAAGATTTTAGCATGGGATATCGAATGGAGCTTTCCCTCAAAACTTATCTCAAGACTTAAATTTTTTACGAAAATGCAAAAAAATTCTTCAGAAAACCGTTTACATAAATGTTTGGAATATAGAGTTAGGCTTGGGACTGTGAGGGTATAACCCTCTGAAAGTTGCTGAGGAGGTCAATGGTTTTGACATATATAAAATGCAGCGGAATCCAACGCTCTACTCTTCGCCGTAAGGGTAAAGACTGTGTAATGTTTTATGAGAACAATTATATCTTACAGCGGAATATCAATTATTTTATTTTATTTTTATGCATTTATATCCTCAGGATTGTAACTTCTGTCTTTTGGCTTCTAAATTTCAGACAGTCAAGACTAAAAATAATAAATTAGAATAAGATTCATTCGTGCACATTGTTCCTGACCGGATTTATTTACTCTGGTCTTATTAGTAGTTTGGAATGCTTTAGACCAGATTTAAGCATTTGGATTGGTCGTTTCCAGTATCCTGTGCGCATACGTTTCAGGACGGAAGTTATTTCCACATTATTTGATATTTCTTAATACCAACTTGCCAATCATATATTATATTGAATACCAATCTTGGTATTCAATTAATTAATTACTACCGTAGTGAATTGGTTAGGTGTAGTGTGCATTGTCTCGAAATAATTATCCTGGAAACCTGTATTGTTAAAATGAAGTGTAAATCACAATACGTATGTTATAGACAGAAGTATAAAACAAAGCAATTGGGTTATGGCACTGAACTAAATTGAACTTCAAATTACGTTACTTCCTGTTATCAATGAAGATTAAAGTGGATTTTCGACATACAGTCCTCGGTCATTTTTGATAACTGATAAGCACTCTTATTAGATAGTGCATACCCAG
>JAQGCA010001895.1:0-15531 GCA_034698945.1 Protaphorura quadriocellata
AATTTCGACAAAAACCACTGCATCAAAATATCATTCTTCATGGCCGAGAATCCTATCTTAATGTGTAAGGTCCTTTATCAGGAGAGTACGTCGTGTTCCACGTGGGGAGCGTGCCAAGTCGATTTTACAAGGTTCTTGGTGATAAGAACTTGCCTGGTTTTTGGAATGCCACTTTAATCGCACTTGGAATTATTGTTGCTGTCTCAATCGTAAGTCAGTCAATCAACGACACTTGTACATTTTGCAAACCATTTGTATATGACGACATCTTTCTTTCCTTTCGCCCAAATCCGGTCGCTTGGGACAGGTGTCAATGTTCGTTCAACCCGTAAATATTTACTGGTTTTCAATTATCAAATATTCCTTAATCTTCTTGGACGATTTTTAGGTGAAAAGCACGATTCACTTCACACAAAAACTATTAACAGCAACATGGAGACAAAATTTGTGTCGAGCTCTACATAAACGCTATTTTCAAGACATCAATTATTACCAACTGAATAATTTGGACAACTGTATTGATAATCCGTAATGGTTCTGTCAATTTTTCCCAAATATGTTATGTTCTATACAATAATGCAAGCAATTTCTTCTAGAGATCAACGAATGACCCAAGATGTGGACAAATTCACAAATACTTATTGTGAAATGTTGCCCAAAATCATAATGGCGCCATTCGTGATTGCTTATTATTCGTACAAAAGCTATATCACGTAAGTAATATTTGTTAATTCAACTGGTGACACTACGCTTATTTAGGGCCTACCTCTCCACGGTCACCAGTTATAACGTCATGACTAAGCATTATGGGTATGACCGAAACTTTCTAGTTGCTACAGGAACCCATATAACCACTTTCTGTTTTAAAGGATACCGCATACACCTTATAGAAAAATTTACGCTGTTGGAATTCGTTAGATTTCTTATATGTTGTAGTCCTTGGCATCCTGAACAACTTTTGTGAAGGTCCTGCCCCCAAAAGTCTAACTGTTCGGCCGCTAGAAATACACAGCTGAGCACGTACGACAGAGTACAGTGACCTTCACTTTGGCATCGCACATGCCCATCTGTATATTTCTAGCGGCCAAACGGTTACCCTTTTGGTGGTAGGACCTTCACAAAAGTTGTTAAGGATGCCAAGGACAAGTACTACAATTTATAAAACATCCAACGAATTCTAACGGCGAAAATTTTTTTCATAAGGTGTATACGGTATCCTTTTTGAAATATTACCTAGTGTTGGATGGGAAGGCCCAATATCTTGTTTTATATTTTTCTTCGTCGGGGTGATTATAAATAAAATTCTGATGGGCCCTGTCGTTCGATACGTCATCAAACAAGAACGGTGTGAAGGAGATTTCCGGTAATAATTCTAAACTTAATTAAATTATTAGATGTCCAGACTTTGTCAACAGTTTTCTAATTCCAGGTTCCTGCACATGCTGATACGAGTCAATTCGGAACCAATTGCTTTTAACGATGCCGGAACTCTGGAAGCTTCCAACATGCATGTATCTCTAAACAATTTAATTAAGACACAGCGCGCGCTATATCTCCGACAGTATTTCTTGAATACATCCGTCAAACTTTTTGACTACTTGGCATCCATCGTGAGCTATCTTGTAATAGCGTTGCCGATATTCTCAGGTGCTTATGACGATCTCCCGACGTCGGACTTGAGCGCAATGATTAGCCAGGTAATTTTAAAATACAGACATTACCACTTCACGCATCATTTTTGGGTCGTGGGTTCAGTTATTTTATCAAAGCCCATAAATGGTCAAACGAATTTTAGAATTCTCAAAAAAAACACGATTATATTTTTACCCAGCGCTAAATACACACTTTTCGCTTCCAGAATTCCTTCGTGAATATGTACCTGATTTACCAGTTTACTCAACTGGTAGACCTGTCTGGTAAATTCACAGATGTCGTCGGTGTGACTCATCGTATTGCCCAATTAATGGAACGACTTCAAGTTCTCTCTGAGAATCGGCCAATTGTTTCAATGAATGGCATTAGCAACGTTGGCTTTAAGAACTTCAGAGATAAAAATAGTGAGACAAGTGATAGTGAACTCATTCCTGCGTGGAATATTCACAAGATGACCTTCTCATCTCCTGGTCGGAAAGATCCACTCATAACAGGTTAGAATACAAGGTGGATCAGAATATATTACCCCTCTTCCGGCAGCCAAACGGTAGTGAGTAGTGAGGTATACATTTTGTAGAACATCTGTCGTATCTCTCCTGGCTTGATTTTGGTATGCCCGTATTTACCTAATCAGAACGACAGTCCTTTTATTCTTGTTTTATTTATTTGCTGTAATATTGTTTATTAGTCACAAAATGTGTATCTCATTTTTCTCTGGGAAAATCTGCCCTGCCTGCAGATGGAGAATGGATTAAATGTAAAACCACTTGATTGTAACCATGCGATACATAGAACAATGGCACTTTATAACAGATCTGTTCATGTATTAGATTTGGACATTACAATATCAGTTGGAAAATCACTTCTGGTCATTGGGAACAGTTCAGCTGGAAAATCAAGTTTACTGAGGATTTTGAAAGGATTATGGTTACCTGATTCAGGACGAGTGGAACGATTCCATGGCGCAGGCCCGAACATCATCCTGTATTGTCCTCAGAAGCCGTACTTAACTTATGGCAGTCTACGAAACCAAGTATATTAATTATTGTTTAGAAATTACAAGGAACCACATTGTAGTGTAAATTGCAGGCAGATTAGGCTAAATCCTTCACGCTAAGTCATTTCAACTGTCCTCGTTATCAAGATCAGAGTTATTCTCTCAATTTTCAATAACTATGTAAAAGTTTAGATGAAAGGTGGTTTCCTTGTGGGATCTGAGAACGTTGCGTATTTGTATCTTGTTATGTTATTTTGTATGTGCGTTTTTTACTTTCCTAGATTTGTTATCCCTTGAAACCGTCAAATATATGTTCAAACAAAGAAAACGATGACCAGATCATTTCGTACATGACTACTTTGGAACTACGGCCGCTGTTGGACAGAGTCGGCGGTTTGGACGCCCATATCCCATGGAATGTGTAAGAACGTTGCTTTCCATTCTGCCTACACAAAGGTACCCTTAGTAGTAGGAAGAGCTCCAGTATCGATAAACTTTTTGCATCACAAGGCATATTGTCTTTCAT
This sequence comes from Protaphorura quadriocellata, assembly GCA_034698945.1. NCBI lineage: Eukaryota > Metazoa > Arthropoda > Collembola > Poduromorpha > Onychiuridae > Protaphorura > Protaphorura quadriocellata. Next base: position 3,177 of record JAQGCA010001895.1, read on the forward strand.
GGCATCGCATCCTTTTCGTTACAAAAGGCAATGGCTGCACTATGCTACGTCAGACTGGATGATTTTGAATTAATTTAGGTGACTTTTAGCCCGATTGACCCTAAATTATTTTTGTTCTGTTTTATTAGTTACGAGAGTTTTTCACCCGGAGAAATCCAGCGGATCTGTTGGCTCCGAGTTTTGTACCATAAGCCACTGATTGCCGTCTTGGATGAAGCCACTGGGTCAGTTCCTGAAGAAATGGAAGAGAAAATATACACAGAGTTCCGTAGGTTAGGCATCACGACTCTAAGTATTGGTCATCGCAAGTCACTTCGGAAATATCACGACAAAATCCTAATACTTGGGTTGAATGGTAGTTGGACATTGGGAAACTTGAGAAGAAATGATACTGGGACAGAATTCATATGAACTAGTATTACATACTGTACAAGCATTTAATATTTAAAGTTTATTAAAGTATGTACTATTTGTATAGCGACTTTACAGGGTGGTTCATAACGATTTTGACTTACAATCTGATTTCCGACTAGATTTATTGAATGAGATAGATGTACGTTAATGATATGATGTCAATGATGTTGTTGTAATATAAAAAAATAGTAGCTTAGGCAACTATTTAAATAAATAAATAAATAAATAAATAAATAAAATTAAATAAATAGTAGCCAGTAGCTTAGGAGAACGGTTTAATAATTAATTCCTAAAAACTCATAAGCTTTACCTAACTTTGAAAAAATCTACAGAAGCAAGTAAAAACTCAGCGACGCCTTGGAATAATATTTAAATTTTATTCATAAGCATAAATGATTAATCGCTTTCGCAGATGTTCTAGTATGAATTTTAAGTTGTATTCTTAGCAGTTAATTTTTAATACAGGGCGTGCTATTGAGAGGAAAGGCAAAAATATTATTCATTGGTCATTTGAAGTGTCCATGGGAAATCATCGTTGTTTTCGGTCGTCGTTTTAACATGGTAGTGTGTAGCAAATTAGTCCAGGTCAACATGGTGCAAAATGTCACGCTCACGAACGATGATGTGGTCAAAACCCTCAAAGAAAGTGTAGGCTTCCAGTTTACGTCCAACGCCCATGCGAATGATAGCAATATTCCCGGGAATCAATTTCTGTAGCGATAAAAGAAGTAGAAGATTAGCACAAAATTAAAATGTGATACAAATTCATTTTTTTAAATCGTTTTTATATTGAAAAAGAGGGATTTGAAGAAAATTGTGCTTACTCGGTCTCTGACGACTGGACCCACACGAACGATGCGGACAAAAAGTGAATTTGGGAAATGCTTTTCAAGCAAGGTCTTGGTTTTCCCAACAGAATTGTTGTACTCCGTCCATTGGACAATGACCTCGTCACCCCTCAAATTGACGATGAAACCCTCATGTCCAGAAGATGGCAAATTCTGATTATTCTTATCGCCCATCTTCAATTTCGGAAACAGCAAACCAACGTACAGGACTTGCAAATTTAGATGAATAAGACTTTCAATTAGTCTAATCTCTGGATTTGGACGCAAAATGAATCAAAGATTTAGTAATTCTTGATTTGGGGATTTAAAATTAATGGATGATTAAAAATTTGAAGTAGAATATGAAAATAGTCAAAATCAATTAGTGATCTAAATCATCTTATTTGATTTATCCAATATCCGGTCACAGGTTACGACCAGTGGTTGTCAAGGAATCTTGAATTATTTTCTAAATTGATTTTTTTTTGAATTTATGTCATGGTGATATGTGGTTTACGAGTATATTGGCATACGGTAATATGGATGATAATGATTGAATTTAAGTGATTGTATGTACAAATCGAGTCCGTTGGATCTTCCAGGTGTTCTGTATCTATTAAACGATGTGCTGATGTAATTCGACTGTGATTTCGATAGTACTGGCTCAGTAGTACGGTAAGTAATTGAATTGAATGATTACTACGAATCAAATTTTGGAAGAATGTCTTCCCCACCATATTCATATATGTGTATTATTGGTTACTGCTTTACGATAATCGCGATCAGAAAAAAATGTCAAAATACATAAATGCAGCCCTTGTACCTATTTGGAAACATATGATAAGTACATGCGTCAGGGGTAGTCGGATTTTTGTTCACAGTGAACACGATGAAATGCAATCACTGCTTCTGCAGATGTACATTTCAGAGTTATTAATTTTTAAATTGGCCATTTCTGAACCATGTATATGTATAAAAGGCACGTTAAAGATTTGAATTCACATTTCACAATTCCAATTCCTATAAATATTCTTACACGATATTTTAACCGAAACAAATCTTTCTGAACATTTTTTCAATCATGAGGATTCAGTTCTGTATATTTTTACTTTTCGTTACTGGCACTGTTGCCGAAGAAGAAGAGGCAGATAGTAAGTTACACTTCGTTTAGATAAGATACTATTCGGCCACTGAATAATTCGACCAACCCATAAATCAGTAAGGGCTTTTAATTTCCGAAGGTTTGTCCATACAAAATTCGTTTGAGAGAATTTGGTGAAGCAAATATTAGGCGAATATCAACTTTTACTCAAACAAGGGCAGTTAAACTTAACCTCATATTACATAATTCTATATTATGGAACAGCGAAATAATATCGTACTACAGTAATTACTAGAATTCCATTACATTTAATTCTGAGTGTTGATTGACATTTTTAATACAAAATCCATGTATGTACATATTGCGTGTACTCTGTGAGAGCCAGAATCGACACCTAAATGGATGGAGAATATGTTCTCAGACGAACTAGCAAACGTGTCATTTCCTAACCCATTAGACCTAAATTTGTTCAATTCTTTATTTTTGTTCAAAATTTGTTCAAAATTTTGTTTGTTCAATAGCAAACCGTGTGGATTGGACTGAACTAAGACAAACCGTGGCTACCCTCGGAACTAATTACAAGTCTTCGTTCCAAGCAATCGTGGATGCTGCTGTCAAAGAGGATACTGAAATTGGAGGACGTATATCTCGCATCTTACGCAATAAATTTAACGAATTAGGTTCAGTCCTAAGTTCAGTTGGTGACAAAATCAAAAAAGAAACATTGAAGTTTGATGATTGGGATTCCGCACATGTCAAAATAAATCTGATCTTTAAGCAAAGCAAATCCGGAATTGAAGACGACGTGGAAAAGCTTAGTATGGAAGTCCAAACGAAGATCAGTGGAATATTTGTTAATTTATCCAACAACACTGAAAGGCTTGCTGACAGAATTAGACGCCAAATTCTGGGCCTGCCAACTTCTGATTGAAATAAACTGAATACACTAATTCTGTTTAAGCTTTTCATTATGTTTCAAATTGCAATTTCTACTGTCTTTTAACATATTTACATGAAAATTACGGATTCTGTTAATTTGGTAATGAAAGGAAAATATTAAAATAAACACGATCAGTCGACAAACGCTTTGAATGCGTAGGATTTTATTGGAGGTTATAAGAAATGCACACGTCAATTGACACTCGCCGTAAGGGTCGCCGAACATTGTTTGTTTTAGATCATATTGCTTTATATTTTGCCCGGCGAAGGTAACCCTTGTAGTAGGGAAGCACGTCCAGTTGAGAAATACCTCTTTAAAACGATCGTATGATTTCCTAGACCGCGGGCTAGGAAATCGTACGATAATTGACTGCATATGGCAAGACGACGTGGGAACTTTATTTTGACTTTATATGTAAAAGAATCAATGAATGGAGTTGACTCACTGAGTGAACAATTAAAATACAATAAAAGATCGAAACCTAGTTTTGTGTGATATTTTTGAGTACATGCAAAAGTGTTATTTTTACGAACTGCACGTGTTAAAATAAAGAACAGTGTGCGGTGTCTTACTTGGAATGAATAAGGACTTTTTTTTCTGCCTGTAATACATATATTTTATATTGGGAAATAAGTGGAGCAGAAATGTGTCACTCTTTATCCCGGTTTAAACATTGAACTGTACGTGTAGTCAAGTGAATTACCACATAAGGAACATAAGATAGGAGTGAAAATGAAGATCACTAGCGAAGAAACAAAAACGACTTACTGTGAGATTTCCTTCAGAAAATTCAACAAAATCGACAAAAGAATGTCTCATCAACTTTACGTGGGTCTATTGAGTCTATTCTTTGAGTGACAAGGTATATCCTTCAAATGCTACTTTTGACGGTAAAATAGACCCATCCCATTTTGCAAAACTAAGAAATTACCAGTCGGGCCTCATTCAAACTCAAATATCATGTTAACAAAACTGAAATACCGTATTTGTCGAACTACGAGTCCAATAGTCATTTTGGTCTTGGGGATTGCTAAATTATGAAATTTTAAATCTCAAGCACTCTGAATGTGCATTTCGAAACAATCCTAGTACATTGCTACTAATATGGTAAATCCGGTATGATAAATCTGTTAAAGATTTACGGAGAAATACTCATTCTAACTTCGGCAATAAATTATTTAGCTTTGCTTCTATATATTTTCAAAGAAGCGGCAAATGCTCTGAATACGTAATTTTAATTATTTCTAAAAATCCTGCTATTTTGTCAAAAATACACATTACGCGCTAGACCAACTTCATAATCAAGGTTTCGCTACTTTGCATTTTTCAGCATGGCGCAGTTCTATACCAAGGATGTCCTACTTACGCCAACTGGTCATAATCTTGACACATTTTAATATTTCAAATCTATTTCATTCACGACCCCTTGAAAGAGTTTGTATTTTCATTGAAAAATATTTCAATATTTTAGCAATTGACAAATATCAGAACCCCGATTAAATCAGAAGGAACTGTTAATTAATTGTTACTTAAAATCAATAGAGTGTTCCAAAAATGCTTGGAATCAGAAACACACTTTATCATTTCTATTTCAGGTTAAACTAGGGCTGAGGACAGTTCACATTTGTATTTATGCCACAGTAGTTCTCATCATCCAAGGTGACTAAACTGAAGTTAAAAAATTAATCTTGAATGACGCAAGGGAACCACACTTGTCAGCAAATTGTTCAAAAATGGTCCGAAAAAGTGTCAAGCTTTTCTGGCAACATCCTTATAGAATTCAAAAGCGTAATTAAAATAAGTAATATATTTCAGCATAACCTGCGAGCTGTGAATTTTCTGACAGAAAATGAAAGAACATCACAGTCCTTACGGCAAGACGCAGGCTCTTGGATTTGGCTGCATTTATGAAATGTTGTAGGCTTTGACCTCGTGAACAACTATTGCGAAGGTTCTAGCCCGGAAAATTTAATTTAATGGCTGCCAGTGTTAAACGCTGGCAAATTGTATTTTAATCCTTGACGCATTTTTGACGTCATAACGTGTATTTACCCATGTATTTACCCCGGTCAAACGGTTATGTTTCTTGGGGTATGACCTTCACAAGAGTTGTTCAGGAGGTCAATGGTTACTACAACAGAAGGGCACGCAAATCCCACGACCTCCATTTTGTCGGAAGGACTGTGATCATGTGCCCGAAAATTCACCGATCGCAGGTGATGCTGAAAATTATGACTAAATTTTCATTTTTGGATTTCTGCACAGGCGCTTGATTCAAACTCACAAAAACACATTTTTCGGTATAAGAAAGTTTGATAAAGAGGAAGCTATTATGGATAGTGCTGGCTTGGCAGGGCTTAAATGACAGTTCGATTAAAAGAGGTTTCCGATATGGAAGATTGGTTCCTGTTCCCTTTAGCTAATTCCGACCTTGTTGTGCGGTTTCCTTGTAAAATTGTTTCAAGTTTCTACCTCCATTTGGTTGTGGGTTAAATGATGCATGGATGTCGGAGTGAAGTGTTTTTGTCATTTAATGGTGCGGAAATAGAGAAGAGATGAATAATGGGGAAGAAGGCGGTTGACCATGACCCTGTCTCGGATTAATTGTCAAATTAACTACCACCTCTGTATAAAAAGACTCAGTTGACACTTTTTTCAATTTCAATTCAACTTTGTCATTCGGAATTGAAAGAAGTCAAGTCAAGTCAGTGTGTGAGTGAGCAGTGAATCAAGGATTGGACCAAAAAACAAAGTTCCAATCATGTTCACCACTAGACAACTTGTCTACAGATTTGTCGTGCCTTTGTTTGTCATCAATTTATTGTTAAATGGAATTCCGACCAAAGGAAATAAGGTCAAAAAGAATCAAACCAGACCCAAGGAAGTGACCCTTAGGAGTACTTGGACAAACGGAATATTTCAGGAAAGAAGGTAATTCCAAACCCCATCCATTTATTTTTACCGGAGAATGGCGGATTCGTCGTTTGAAACGTTACCGAACCTCATTCTGGAATCAATCGAAAGTTAATTTTGACGGATTTCATTCATATGAATAAAATTTCACTATAATCCTGAATTGTGTGTCGTGTCAGGAATGGAAGACAACCAATGATAATGTGAATGACATTGGGACGCTTTAGGTCTCATTGTGCCCCAACCGATATTGTGTCTCGTGTGGTGGATGCTAATTTGTAACTACACAATTTTATGAGCCTGCCGTTATCTAGCCAGTCCTTTCTAAGTCGGAAAATTAATTATTTGTATTGGAAAAAGTTTCCATATTTCACAATATTGAGGATATTCAATATGGCACACCGTACATGTATACCATATTAATTCCAATTCGCGGTTTTGTCGGCGTCCATTAAACAAGGTTCTTGCTAGTTTTCAAAATCTGAGAATAAAGAATGAATTTACTAATTAGAAGACTATTTACAAAATATACATAGTAAAATTTTCAACCGTATTTAACGTGCTTTCTTTGGAAAAAAGGAAATATGAGTTCTCCGTCTGAGGGAAATTCAATCTGTACTCTGTCGCAAGAACTTCGGATTTAAAGTAATTTCCATAAAGTACAGACAATTTCTTAAACTTCTTTCGTTAAATCCGGATTCGAGTGTTATGAAATAAAATAAAAATTCTTATTAGTTATTCTTAAACTTGAATAAGCCACCTAAATTAATGTACTGGTTGGATAAATATTTAGCTATTGTGAGGTTACTGAGTCATGGGAAGTACTGAGAATTCAACGAGCATTACTGAATGGCGAATATAAATGTCTGTATTTAAAGAGCAGACCGTGTGTTCCTATAGAAAAGTAGTGACAGTCCAACGTGCTCCATCATGAGATATTTTGAGAGTCCGTACGACCAGCGACGTTGGTTGGGACAAAATTATACCAAAATTTCCAAGTCCAATTTTGGATTTGGATACATATTTATTAAAATCATCAATTCCATAGCTCACACAACAGAAGCGTCCATAGACGTCACATTGAATTATAAGTTAGCGTCATTAACGTCTCACGTCAACGTAGTACAAATAAAAATCCGGTGGACGGAATTGGGGATTTGAGATTCGAGGCCAGTTAATATTTCTTAACAAAATTAAATTATTAACAATATTTTCTTTTATTGATCTGCATTATTTATAATTCGGTGCTAAATAAAGATATGAAATGTTTCTGTTCATACACACCGACACCAGTAGGTCTCGTCAAACGTTGTGACTGTGACCCGGACATTGAGGTTCGCTACGCGATGGCATTAGTGATATGTGTACACATGTATTGTACTTGGATGAAGTTATAACCCGCGTCATGCATAGTTTGGTTAAGTTTTTATAATCTAGGTCATCAGATAGACGATACATCAATCACGATCAATATTAAATAAAAACGCGAGGGCATTGGAGTTGTTAATTGGAGACTTGCACTCACATGTAATTTTAATCATGTGAAGGGACCACTACAGTGACTTGACTCCTTTTCTAATTAACTCCAAAAACTTTGTGCTTCGAGTCAAATGATACGTAACTTTAGGGTCAAGTTTTGTACCATACAATGTATTCATTTGATCCTCCAGTTCATCATCGTCTTCTGAGACGGCCAGAGGTTACAGCAGTCACGGTGGCGGAGGCGGCGGCGGTTACGGCGGCGGTTGGGGATGGCCAATGACTTACCACCAACCACACCATGACAATAATATGGACTTATACAGTCTTTTGGGTGGTTTGTCCTTTGCAAGTCTGCTAGGAGCTACAATTATCTTCCTAGCCAGGAGGAACAGTGAGTTTCATCATTTCATTCCTTCCGAAATAATCAAACAAAATCAATTGAAAATAATTCCTCATTTTATTTATTTAGCAACCGGACGGAGAAAACGATCGATTGACTCAATATTTGATGATGAAGATGATGACCTCACATCCACAATCGTATTAAATTCAATTCAAAACTCAAAATACTCAATTGATGACTCGTAAAACAACCGCACACTAATCCCAGCACTGGAACGGACACTGGACTCAGCCATACCGTAAATGACTGTAGAAACTCGGGTTTCTATATAAAATCGACCCTTCATGACCTGGACTCGAATTGAGCACTGGGACGCACTCGTTTGGACAACTTGTCACGTGACCCGGTTTCTATTTGAGCCATTTTTGGATTAGTGCCCAGGTTTATAATTGATCATTTACGGTGTACGGAATTAACTAATGACGACTACAACACTCATAAACTAACTTATTGATTTCCTTCATTCATGTCAAATATGTAAAATATTAATAAACAAAATGTACTCATAGATTTCTTGTGCTGTACAACTAATTATTATTAATTATAAATTCGAAGGAGAATTCAGCACTGTAGATTAAATTTTAGAAAAACGAACTCTCCATTCTCGGGTATAAAGTACATCTGGCCTAGAGAAATTACCCCTAGTAGTAGGAACAAAATCTAGTAAAGAAATTCCTACAAAAACTAACTCACTGACTGGTTGGCAGTTCTGCAATCACGCAAAAATAAATTTGTAACAGTAATTCGCATATTAACAATATCAATAATTCAAATTTAATAGATAAAGCCTGTTTCATTTGGTCGGTCTTTTCAGAATGAACTGTTGTAAACGATAGTATCGCTTCACTAATACCACATGACTATTTAGTATCCAACTTCCATTTAATATTTGTTTTAAGTAAAAATAATGCAAAATTTAATTCAAATTGAATTATTCTAAGCACTAGTGATGCCGTTACTGGGGATTGAAGTCTTCCAAAGTTATCAAGCGTAGTCTAGCTGCACCACTGCACTTCTTGTAATTTGATCTGACAGCCAATTTTATTCGCACGGTTTTTATAAAACTTTTTCTACTTGATGTAATTATGGTCCGTGACATTTACCTAATTATTTGCAAAGTCATGTCTCCATTCATGCATTTTAATTGAATTTGAGCGAATTACACCACTACTGCACCGTACATTGTACATTTTGTATTTGTCACCATAAGTATCATCTTTTTTACATTAGAAATAGTGTGTTCTTGCTTGAGAAAACTGTCATTCAATACAATACTGCATGGTTTACTCTTAGGGTCATGTTATATGCATGTAAACCAGATCACTATGACATAAATTGTCAAAGCAAATGAATGCACAAGTATTTCAAAATTCCTTGACAACCTCTGGTCGTCAGTTGTGACCGGATACTTAGATAAATCAAATAACATGACTTAGATCGCTATGCTATTCATTTTGACTAAATTTCACATTCACCTCCGAATTTTTAATCATCTATTAATTTTAGATCCCCAAATCAGAAAGTACCAAATCTTTGATTCAGTTTGCGTCCAAATCCAGAGATTAGACTGATTGAAAGTCTTATTCATCTAAATTTGCAAGTCCTGGACGTTGGTTTGCTGTTTCCGAAATTGAAGATGGGCGATAAGAATAATCAGAATTTGCCATCTTCTGGTCATGAGGGTTTCATCGTCAATTTGATGGGTGACGAGGTCATTGTCAAATGGACCGAGTACAACAATTCCGTTGGGAAAACCAAGACCACATTTGAGAAGTATTTCCCAAATTCACTCTTTGTCCGCATCGTTCGTGTGGGTCCACTTGTCAGAGACCGAGTAAGCACAATTTTCTTCAAATCCCTCTTTTTCAATTTAAAAAAGATCAGGAAAAAAAAAGAATTTTGATTACATTTTATTTTTGTGCTAATCTGCTACCTCTTTCATATTTTTTACAGAGAATGGTCCCCGGGAACATTGCTATCATTGGGATGGGCGTTGGATACAAGTTGGATGCCTACACTTTCTATGAGGGTTGTGATCACATCATCCTTCGTGAGCGTGACATTTTGCATCATGTTGACCTGGACTAATTTGCTACATACAATCAACGTTAAAACGACGACCCCATCAATTATCAACTAATTCCATTACTTCTGATGCACATAGAAGAATATTCAGATTCCTTACCTTAAGGTTTTCTTCGCAGTACTATATTGAAATTAACTATACTACAATTAATTCATATTCAAAATTAGAAACCAAAATCGAAGCTCTTCAATTGATTAATAAAATTGAAATCTGATTTCAAACTAAGGCGCTGTTGGATTTTGTTGTGTTTTCATTATTTGGTTTTCCGTTTCGATTATTTTCATTTTTTACTGATACATGGATTTTTTGAGGACATGGTTAAAATAGTATAAAATAAGTTACTATCTTCTTGGTCTTTAACGTATAAGATAAATGACCGTAAATGTCCGATTAGAAGCCTGATGCCTGAATTTGCATTTATTCCGGTACGGGCGAGGAAATACACTTTCACCACTTTCTCCATAATAGCGATCATTGAAGAAAGACCCGGCTACTGCTTGATTACAATATAGGTATATCGCTACAACTATCGTAGAAATAAGTACCGGCAACCCCTTATCACTTCGCTATGATCCAAGTTCCATTCCGTCGAACTCACAAAGACTAGAGGCTCCCTGATTTAGGGACTTTCTCCGTCGGAGTTTGTTTTGTACAAGGGTACCTCCCCCAGGCTAAATGGAAAACGAACGTGATTTCTACGATAAATATCGGACGATGCTTAAGCATACTTTACGGTCGATGAAAATGAATGTATATTTTCAATAAAAAATGGCCTGCTTTCCAGCCAGAAGTCAAACTATGTATGCAAGTAAGAATTAAGATTCGTAACTTATTTTTATTTTAATGAACAATACAAAATGCCGAAATTAACTAACTGATACAAAAAGTCACACCCTGGACAAATTGACACAACCAACTCAGAAACAATCTAGAATTTAGTATAGGAGTAAAACTTGAAGTATCCCGATTATTTTCAGTTCCATATAAATTTTAAACTAATGTCCACACGAACGTTTTAATTGAAGTTTTCAATTAATTAATTAATTCGCAAAAATTAAAATTTCCGCTTTAACAACATTTAAGTTGAATTACAGACATACAGACTCATAGGTGGCAGGTTTTGGGAAATTACGAGTCTTCAAAATTTGGTCAAAAGCGCCTTGTTTCATACTTATAATAAATAATAAATAGTAATCACACGAAATAAATTCGATAGCGTTACTCACTAAGGCGATGATGGTAGAATCTCTCATTGTAATAATAAATTAATACATCTGTTTTGTGATGAACATTAACTAAAGTAATATCTTCAGTCATCCGTTTCCGATCCATTCCAAAGTGCAATTGCATTTTACACGGTAAGTAAACTCATCCGACAAATGACAAAAGTCATAAGATATCTACCAAGCTTACGGAAAAAAATGATGCACAATACTAATTGGAAGGTAAAATCCGGCAGATCGTTGGAAAATGAAAAAACTCTTAAAATTAGAACGATGATCTCTAGGAGTCAAAATTTTAGATTTGTTTAAAGTTAAGACGTGAAAAATACATTTATCTACAATCAACACCTTAATTTCTGGAAATCTAAAGCATAGGTTTCTCCTGTGCTACAACTTCTGCCTAAACCTCATCATCTTGTGGATTGGCATCATTGAAGCCGACTGGGTCAGCTGGAGCCGGAATAGGGTTTGCTTCACCCTCAACGACAATCTCGTTAACAATTTCGGCATTATTATCTTCCAAATTAATAGGAATCGGATTTAAATCTTCCAATAACTCAACAACCTCCGCCTGATGATGAGCATTTGGAACATAACCGGGTTGGGCTTGAGCATGCATCAGATGAGCTACTGGCACAGGGACTGGCATCACTAAATGCTGAATATCGACTTCACCATAATTCCTTTGACTCAATAACTCTCTGTGTCCAAACTCCCTCGGAAGTGGATGACATGCATAAACAACATAATTTTCTTCAACGAAGCTAGAACGATGCGTGTGCGCAATATCCACATGTCTAGCCCTCACTAGTCTCGCGATTTCATCAATACCAGGACCTGGGGCCGATGGCAGCCGTCGATTATTGAGTCTTGCTATCTCATCGCTGCTCCAACTATTCAATCCTGTTTGAGTGACCAAGGGGCAATCCAGTAAATCCAAGTAAAGAACAGAGCCTGCCAAACAC
>JAQGCA010001896.1:0-15522 GCA_034698945.1 Protaphorura quadriocellata
TTTTCGGGGCTTGAGGCTAAAGCGGGCATACCTTGTTGTACATAGTATGAAATGTGAAATGTATGGGTTATAAGGCGGGAGGGGTGAAGATGTATTCTGTATTGTATAGGTATTCTACTACTACCCGCCTGGCGAGTCTACCCGGGTACGGGTATTCTGGGAGATCCTCTTTTTCCCCGCGTGTGTTTCAGAAAATTGGGAAAGATCCTTGCGCAACAATTTGAGACTAACTCTAAAAGAAACTTTTGGCTTTTCGCATTTGGTTTTCAAGTTCTAGTCCTGGTTCACCGGTGACGGCTGACGGAAGTCAACCAAAGAACCCTCTTCACACGTTCTCTTCACACCTTACATGTGCTCTCCCATATGTACAATCATAACAATCAATTCCTTTAATAATTTTAGAACAAATTTTACAAATATTTCACTTGAATTTCTATTCATCCACATCTCCACACCCTAATCAAACGAGAATAAAATATTTGAACATTTTTCGAAAAACTGTCAAAATTACAAATATCCGCAAGAATAACTTATAAAACTGGTCCAGTTTGGTCGAATTGAATTTGTGACTGTTGTCAGCCTTTGTGGAGTGTAAGCAAAGTGGCGGGATAATATTTGGACCGGTTTCGGTTTGGTAAAAGATAAAAGAAAAAAGAGAGTAGGAGAAAGTGGTGATCCGTGAAAAATGACATGGTTGTTAGGAACATGTTGAGTTTGGATTGTTACAGTGCGAGTAATGCGTTCTCTATGAGACTCTGGAGACTGGCTCACGTGTGGACGGCTTATCGGAGTGAGTGAAGTGTATTCCTTTTCGCAAGAGTTAGACAGGATATAAAGTTTTAGATAATAGGTAGTTGAAGAGTCTAGAAATAAAATAAAAATGAATGCTAAGTTGTTCATTAAGGTATATGGAGTGGGAGTAATAGACAAAACGATTATCACTTGTTGACTCTATTCTCAATTGTTGTTACATTGCAAATTGACGAGAAAGAGTTTAATCTCTTCTCAGGGGTAGTATGAAATCATTACATAGAAAACAAATATGTTTTGATTATAAAGTGACCTGAGTCATTGTAGAATTCACAGGAAATGGGAGGTAGATGGACTCATTTTAGATGAACTTATTTTTACAATGATTTTTTTTTATTTCACGTTCTATTAGATTCGGTCGTCAATCATGGGTCTAGAGAATCAGGAATGGATTTGGGGAACAGTCTTAAAGATGAAGGAATGTCAAGTCCTTCTGGAAGTCTTCAGTCATCTCCGTACGCAGAGTCTTTGAGTCTATTAGGAGGTCAAGGAATTTTGAACGGTGGTAGTGGTGGTGGTGTTCTCCCCTATGTCTGTGAACAATGTGGCCTAACTTTCGCTCAACGTGAAGAACTCGAAAAACACGAAACATCCCATCCACCTCCTAATCAGGTGAGAGAAAAAAATTATTCACATTTTTTTAATTAGTTGGCTGCATAAATTTTGGTGAAAGTCATGTAAGTTATTCATTCACATGGTTGATTGATTTTTCATCATACGCTCGGATTTATCCGAGGTTTTTCTGTAAACCCCGAGAATCCGCCCGTCCTTGCCGTCTCATTTAGTGAAGAAGATAGTATAAGAGTTAATTACATTGTTTAGCAGTATAATATGCAGCATCACGTTCATCCAGATTCATGTTCACTTACTCGTTCACCTAAAAATCTCGTATTTATTATTGAATTGATTTTTTAACAGCGATGCAAGATCTGTTTTAAGGAATTTGCGAACGTCTACCGATTACAAAGACATATGATAAGCCATGACGAGAGTGCGGTAAGTATTTTTTACTTCTACTAAGATTTACAAAGTTATAAGTTGCAACTACAACCGACTAATGAGTAGTATCAAATTCTGGGCTAATAATAATGACTAATAATAAGGTGAATTTTGATTAGTTTATAAGTTATATCGGGTGGCTGGGGAAAATGGTTGAGTAGATTCCTTGATATTTTATTGAGAGGTTTGAATTCTCTTTCGTGGTCCTCAATCCAAGAAAGAAAATTTCAAATCCGAATAATGCTGCCGGAATACTATTTCAAACACCGCTGTGTTGAGGTCCAGACTTTTACATCATGTGTGATCTCAGGATGTTACTAAGTTATGGAAAAAGAGAATTAAGATTTCAATTCAGACCTTAGATAGACACATAAAAAGCAGATTTACTTTGCACATGAATTGATAGCCGCAGGGCTGAAGTGTCAGTCTCAGGTTTGCGGAAATGACAGGTGGCCAAAATATCCTTTACTGAAGTGACAGATTCGTTGATAAAGAGAAGCTATGAATTAACAAAATTTTATTTTTTCAAAGGGTCTGAGGAAATTTAAATGTCCTGACTGTGAAAAAGCCTTCAAGTTTAAGCATCATTTAAAGGTCCCACCTTCTACCTATCTACTATCTTTTGAAATAAAATAGACATTTACTACTTTACTACTACATTATGCTCACTTCCTTTCTATTTTTATAATTGAGTAGTTTCGTATTTCTTTTTTTTTACACTTTTTTTTGCACGTTTAGTCGTTAAAATGTTTATTGCTCACATTCACATGCATTTATATCCTCTCACCAGTTGCACCCCCCATAGCAATGTGTGTCTTAGTTCTGTAGTACATTTTATTTAACTTGACTTGATTTCTATCACCCAAATGTTTGAGACAGCTAAAAAGTAATCTCCTCGCCCTTGTTTTCTTCCGGAGCTTTTATTACATTAAAGTACGTCTTTTGCACGAAGAATTGAGTTAAATGTGGGTTGAGATTCGCCAAATTGCACGTCATGCACTCCAACTTTACGCTACTGCTCTGCGTGTCAAAATCTTATAGAATTGTATGTGTTTGACTGTGTGTGTTTCAAAAGTTGTTTATTTACCTCTGATTAGATTTTGGATAAGTTAATTGATAAAGTTTTCCAATTAAGTTACACTTTGGTTTTATTCATTTTCTCAAAAGTCTGAACGAAAACCAAAACCAGCATGATGACTGAATTCAATTCCTAAACATTCTAAGATTGGAATGACGTATGATGGAAATGACCGCGGGCGGAGGTCTTAGTTCTGTACGGAGTGAATGTTGGAATTATTTTATTTGTCTAAATTATTTCGCAAGCAAGCCTGCCGTAGTTTGTAAAATAATGTTAGGTGAAATAAACTCATTCCAAAAGTAGGCGTAAAAACTAGTTTTGTTTGTAGTACATAGATCAGCACTTGTTCTCGCATTGCCCCCAAGAGTAGTTATACGCGAAATTATTGCATTGTCCCATCCCAGCATGAATTGGATTATTGTTTGCCTTTAATACGTTAAATTTTAGTTTTTTAACATTTTGATCATTCGTGTGCCTTTTGTTTGAAGTAATCTTTAAACACGTTTTAATTGAGATGTTAGACTGTCAAATAATTGAATTATTTGATCATGCTCTACAGGAACACGTTCGAATTCATAGTGGAGAAAAACCATTCGTTTGTAACAATTGTGGAAAACGATTCTCTCATTCGGGATCATATTCTTCCCATATGACTTCAAAGAAGTGTCTCATTATGAATCTCAAGGTAAGGTTTCTTTGAAACTCAACTGGGTGTCCGATAATCGGGAAAATGGACTTATCCAAAAGTACTTAGTAGAATATTGGCTTAAAAGCGATAAACACCTCACAATCATTGAATCGGAGTTTCGGCTGAGAGCATTTAGCTTTTCCTTATTCTCCATAAGTTCGGTTGCCCGATCGGGTGATAACTGGGGTGTTGTCAATAAATCAATCAATCAATCAATCAATCAATCAATCAACTAGTTGTCAATATTTTATATCAATATTTCAGCGAGATCAATTGAACGACGCACTAGTCCTAGGTCTTTCGACTTTTTAAAGCATAATAATAAGAATTGTGCGCTCATAACTTCCATTTTTCATGTGATTATTATGATTTTAATTTAAACACTGGAAAAGCAAATCGTTCAGACACTAAAATGATTCATTGAGACAAAAGTTAGACATACTACTGTCAGTATTTTTGAATTTGTCCTTAACTGTACGCAAGGGGCTAAATGAGACCGTTGGAATTTGTATCAACTCTAAAATCATAACTTTAAACGTGTACGGAGAAAAGATCTGGATTTAATCCAGAACACAGCAAAACAGTTTCCGGTCCGCTAATTATAATATTGCATCGACCCTAACTAGGGCCAATTACTAGTTTGAACTGAACGGACATCTATTCAGAATTAGTTTTGGATCCATCGATTCAAATATCAGATAAGATTCGGATGAGTAATTTCAGATAGGTTAGAATATTTCATTAGATATTTGATTCAGATCGCTTGCCAGCTCATTTAAAGATTCTAGGACGCAGAAATTCTTGTGAAATTAGATCGCCTAACATATTCCATAATGAAGGGGGTATTTCATAAAATTCCAGCTAAAATCTCTGTTCAGAGAAAAGATAAGTGATAAGTTTGTGATTTTTGCAGCTTGGGCGGAGTCGAAATATTGATAATAAAGCAACTCCCAATTCTTCGCCACAGAGATCATCTCATCCAACGTCCGGATTTACGAAGCATTCACAACCAACACAACGAAACCTTCTTTCCGAGTCCTCAGCATTCCCAGTTCATCCACTTTTATCGGCCAAATTGTCCAAACTCCCTGCAACCCCTCCAGACAATAATTACACCCACAACAATGATGCACGCAACTATCCATCCACCTCACCACCTTTTCTTCCTCCAGGTAAATTAATAATTTTCACTGTTAATTCTCACACTGGGGGTTGTATGCTTTCTCGCTTTGTAGCGCAAATACTAATACACAAAACAATGAAAGTGAAAGAATGCTCGTCTCAGGCCGGTGATCGCGGAGAAAGGCTATAAATACAAAATAATGCGGTGTTTCAAACAAAGCGTGGCTATTTAGTTTTAGCTTATCAATAAGGTCAAACAGGTAACAGAAAACTTTAATTTGAAAAGGCTGACAACGGTATTTCTTTTTAACAGTAACCGTCGACTAAGCTTTAAAGAATTTGTGAAGAATCGAGTATATCCAAATTTGGTCGATTGTAAAACTTTAAGAACTACGTTGGACTCGTTGGGTTTTAACTGAAGGCTGTATTTACTCTAATTGATAATCATATTGAAAGTTGGGCGATACAAAGTCTCCCAATGTTGTTTTTAATTTTGAGTCCACAACAGTTGTAACAATTCGGTTCATGGATTCAGAAATTCGAGAAACGTTTCACGTTCACAGTAAAATAATATTTCAAAATTTTGGAGTGTTTTTCATTTTTAAAATAAGAGGAATTAACACAATAAGGTAATAAATTTTCCGTACATTTTTAACACGGTACTGAGCTCGCATAAATTCACAGCACTGTGTGCGTCTGAAGTAATAAAATTCATGAAAATGTGGTTAACGAAAATCAGATCAAATTGTTGTAACCAAGCGCATCGTTAAATCTAGTTGACTTTTTTCGTTGAGTGTCAAATTAATTGTCACACGTTAATCAAGTGAAATACACTTGTGCTCACATTTGATTTCAGTTTTCACAATTCACATAAGTTTCAATCACTCAGTCAGTCATTTTCATGCTCATGTTGTTATGAATTAACAGTTATATGGAGTGATGAAAAAGTAGGTTTAATTTTCCAAAATAATGGTTTGGAATATATTAAATTTAATCAGAAAATGAATTAAAAACTGAATTTTTAATGGTTTGTATCACTTGAGGTATTTATAACAGTAGTGAAACGTGAATAACCCAAACATACAGTTACTAGAATAATTATCTCCCTTTTTTCGAACAATTTTTTGGCTCTATAAATTAAATGATTTTTCTTTTTCACTTTTCTGGAATTCGTCCTAAATATTTCAATGCTGAGGACAAGTTGTTTATTTTGCCCGGACTTTCGCATAATTAATACGAAGAGTAGAGTTTGGATAATAAATAGCAAAGTAGAATCTTTGAAAGGTTTCCAAAAAACTAAGAAGAATGGTCAGAATCTCTATTGTTTTAGGTCATTACAGTGACACTTTATTTTTACAGGTCCAGTGAGTTTCCATCCTTTTTTCGTGACAGCGGCTGCGGCAGCAACAGCGGCGGGTATGCCGCCAAATCCATACGCACTGAACGTGACAAATTTCCTAAACTCCTTGCCACACAACTCAGCCCTCCGACAATTAGCTCATTTAGAAAACGAGGATGCTCTGAGTAAAACTTGTTCATCTTTGGAGGACAAATTAAACGGTTCAATCCGATCTCGCTCTCCATCTCGTTCCAGGTCTCGTTCACGCTCTCGTTCCCGTTCCCGTTCATTGTCTCCCATTCCCCCGGAACCAGAAATCATGGTAGAAACATTGAAGAAATTAAGACGAACCCCGAAAAACGGCGACGGAGATCGAGACATGGACTCAGATGACAAAGAAAGTGTGGACAATAAAGTTCAGAGGATTTTAGAGACCGTGAATGCGAGCGTGACCCGTCAACTTTTCCAAGCATGCCATTACAAGAATGGTTACCCAGAACATTCTTCCCCAAGATCTTCAACGAGTTCACCAAATCCAAAAATGTTTGATCATCGGGATGTTAAGAAGTTTGATGAAGAAATTGAGCTTCAAAGAAATAATAACAATAACAATATTCACAATGAAAATGATTCTTTGGCCATGGAAGCTGAACGTGAGCGTCAACGGAAAAAGAATGGGATTGAAGGTTTGGCTGCTCGGCTTGAACTTTGCAAACAAAGACTTCCGGTCGAAAAAGACCCTAAAGGTGGGGATGAGAGTGGCTCCGAATTTCATCATTCAGTCTCGATGCATGACATTAAATCCGAAGAAGAATTAGATCATCCCTCAAGCCAATCTGAGAATGAGGGAGACCTTAGCAGTAAGGAATCTACAAATTCGTTACACCTTTTACCTTTTCAAAAAATGCATTATTTTTAAACTTCTTCGTTAAATTTAGATGAACATCCAGAATCTGGATGTTCTGGCGAAATGATTGAGGAGGGTCGAAGAGCTAGGGTTCGATCATTGTTCTCAGAGTCACAATTGGGTCTTCTCCGATGTCATTATGCCAATGACCCACGCCCAAGACGGGAACATCTCCTTGGCTTGGCTCAACAATTGGTTTTACCACTTCGAGTCGTTCAGGTAAAAGCCGTTTTTGGGACAGATGGTTATAAGTATTTTTGATAAAAATGTATATTCCGTCGCAATTTCTCCTGTCGAAGGTCATAACATCCCATAGATATACGAAAGGTGGTTTAACGAATAGATAAGCAGAAACGACCTTTTTGTGAAACTTTAGCCAGAAGAAAATGTCGCCAGGATATTTAAATCAGCACAGGATCCAGTCTTCTTTGCATTGTTCGATGCATCATCGGTAAAAAAGGTGAGAAACTAGAGCCAACAAGCAACGAAAATATTTCCGCCTTTCCGTGGAGATCAATAGGGAAAACTTCATTCACTTAGTATAATATTTACCACGGATTCTCTCCAGCTCCGAGAACATTTTGTCTCCCTGCTGCTCCCTTCAATTTCTGCTTACCTATTCTTACTACCACACTTCATACTATGTCTATGTAATGTCTATGCACTAGTCTTGTCTCCCCCCGAAATAGTTGTCTCCGAATGCCCCTCGAATTTACGGCCAGTAGATACCAGTTCATTGCTAGTATCTTAGGCAATTTACGTTATATTTCCTTGCAAAAGATGATACGACGAATGGAAACCAGACCTTTGAATTCTTAAGTAATTACCTATCTTGACGTTGTTATTTCTGTTTTATTCTTTTAGTTTTCTCAGGAAATTGCAAAGGTTTGAATATTTCCTGTAAGGAAATTCAATGTTACAATGATATTTTGTATTTGTGTGATTCGAAAATCGGAGTACAGGAATTATTTGTGGATAAGACCAAAATTCAGCCGCAATCGTGCATATATTTGAGTAAAACGTCTTGGGAGAGGGTCTTGTACTGATCTGATAAGAGACAATTATTAAAAGCTTGCCTATTGGACTTTTAATAACAAAATGATAACATTACATTGTTCTCTTCTTTAAAGGTATGGTTCCAAAACAGCCGAGCGCGTGATAGACGAGAGGGAAGGCCACTGCAGTCTAATGGTTCCAACTCAGGAAATTTATTTAATCTGAAAACGTCTCTTGGAACTACGAGTTTTTCAAGTACACTTTCTCCTAATTACAACGGATTTTCTCCAACTCGAGCGTCAGCGACCCTGGCTCCTAGTCTACCTAGTTGGAGCATTTCAAGTTTCCCAGATGAACAAAAGGAAAGTACTAATCCTATTTCGTGTGAACAACCTTTGGACCTTTCGACCAAAAAGTCAACCCCGTCAAATTCACCCAGACCGTCAACTATTCCATCCGAACCATTAACTTCAGACTCAGAAGATGCAACCGGATTTAGTAATGGAATCCAACCGTTAAACCTGGTATAGATTCGGAATTTTGAACACCAGAACGTTTTTGAATGGTATCCCTAATTTTTTATTTTTTATCAGAAATCCTCACACACTGACAACCACCGCAGAACGACTCCAACAGTTTTTCGCTTGGTTGCTGAAGATGTTGAAAATAGTCCTGGTCGTAATTCAAACTCACCGAGTAGTCTAAATAATAATTCTAGACTTGCCAAAATTCTCTCACAACCACCTTCGTCACCATCCCCCGTGTCACTCTTTAACCATATAAATGGAGGAACAAATGGTAGTTTTAGCCGATTGAGTTATGTGACTAGAACTCCGTCACCGGCCATGTCACTGGGTCCAATTGCGACACCTATTTTGTCCTTACCGTCCAACAGTCCACAAAATAATTCTCATGAATTTGGCTTGAATGGATTTAGTCAAACGCCATTGAATCTTGTCGGACGGCCAATTACTGAAAATGGTGACCATCACCCAGCGTTCCTGGGGGTTAATGGTGGTGGAGGGAAGAAACGAAAGGCCGCAAATAATGGGCAAAATACGCCGAAGACAAATAACAATAATTCCAACTCTGGACAAATCCAGGGGGATGAAATGGGACAATTCTCATGTGATCAGTGCGAGAAAACTTTTAATAAACAAAGTTCTTTGGCCCGTCATAAATATGAGCACTCAGGTGGGTTGTTATACTTGAAAATGGTCTGTTGTAACATGATAGCTGTGGTAGGGGTTTGATCTCTTGAGTAGGAATGGTATGGCAGTAACTTATATAAAGCAGTTTTTCATCATTCTACTTTTTTCCTACTAATAAGGAGTAACATTTTCTCACCTGTGTAGAATTCACTTTAGAATGCAATGATAGTGGGGAATGCCAATTAATCGACTATGGTTTAAATTAATTAATTTTTGATTAAATTCTTTAGGTCAAAGGCCATACAAATGTCAGACTTGTGAAAAAGCCTTTAAACATAAACACCATTTGACGGAGCACCTTAGGCTTCACACCGGGTCCAAACCATTCAAGTGTGACAAATGTGGTAAAAGATTTTCACACTCAGGATCTTACAGCCAGCACATGAATCATCGTTACGCCTATTGCAAACCAAATCCTAACAATCGTAATAATTGAGTCACCAGCGGGGGAAAGAAAAGAATCTATTGAAAGTTTTTACCAATAATAAATAGTCTAGCAGTTAGATGTAGTCTGGCTTTGTGAGTAGAAGCTAGTAAGTAGATTAGATAGTAATGTTCTCAGACAAAAATATTATATTGCATGCCAAATTATTTAGGAAATACTTAATTGTGTCGTCCCGTGAGGAGAAATAACCACAACGATTTTGAATGTACAATTTTATTTGATAAGTGTACGATTAGCTTGTGCAAAATTTTTAAAAATATGTATTAGTGAAAAATTCTATCCCGTCTCGTCCAAAAACAAAGGAAGGAACGGATGGAAAAACAAGGGAGTTGAAAAAGGCCTACAATTATCCATCCATTTGAATTCCAATGGGTTGAGTCTTCGAATTCAAAGTTCAACTTGTCACGTCACTTGGTTAAGGATTTTTTTTTTCTGTGTGTGTCAATGTCAATTTTAGTCGCATAAAAAACTATTTTAGAAATAATTTATTATACATACAAAAAAAAACAAGGAACTTAATTTTAGGAGAAATAATTAATTATTAACGCAAAAAAAACGAAGTGAGACGCGTGTACGCAATTAGCATTCAATTGCATTGCGATGACAGGTTTACACACAACGAATTTTTCTATAAATAGTAAATAGTTATAACAATTAATGTACTGCTTGACTTATTGCATCGAATTTTAGAAATTTAGAACAACGAAAAGTTTAACGAAGAAAAGTTTTAACGCTTTTGGTTTAATTGAGCAACGAAATGAAACTTCGAGATTTTATGTATAATCTTCTTACAATTGCTTGACTTTCAAACTCCAACGAAAATGAAACAGCTTAAGAAAATATGTACTCAGAATTTCATGTTTGCAGTACCTGCCCAAAATACTCAACCAATTTTAAAAGTAAAAGTCTGTAACTTTAGGCATGCAGCACTTTGTCACTCAATCTTTTAGAAATATTCATGTTTGAATGTAATGCATGATGTGAGTTGCACTCTAGAGTAAGTTTTTAAATCTTTAACTTACTCATTTTACCTTAGAATATTTTTGGATGATTTTTTTTAGTCTCGTGAACCTCTCTGAGTATGCATAATGATTTTGAATAGAACTAAGCATAATATGACAATTATTGTGAAACTGATATTGAGTTTGGTTCCTAAGAAGTAAGACACTGAAGATTACTCTTTTATTGCCTTGTTTCCTAGTCTACAATTTTAGTCCATGACAGTTACCATTTTTGATAATGCCATGATTTTAGAGAGCTTAGTAATCCTTTTGACCTTAATTTTACTTTACAATCATTCAAATTTCCCTAGTCACTCAGACAGATCAACTACTCTTCATTTTAACATGTACAATACTTTATTCCGAACCAGCCATGCCATGTCCTACTATTATTATTTTACGTAACAAATACTCACAGTGCAATTTTTAAAATCTCACAATCAGTTTCTATGTCCAGTAAATAATTAAGGATTTTTTTATAATTCATAATTAGTTTTTAATGGGTATGTGCACTTTGCTTGTGTCTGAAGACTTTTAACTTTGTAGTTAGTTTTAGTGTAGTTATAGGGTCTCCATTTTGTTCCCAGTTCTGTCGTTACAAATTCGGGTGAAGCTGTTAATTTTTGAACTACTTCAACAATTTTCCCAAAATCTGTAAACAAATTGGATGGGCGATTTGGAGACTAATATTATAATAGTTTATGGATAGTTAGAATTGTATAAGTAATGGAGTAATTAAGCAAAGCAACACTATTACGATGAGGCTAGAGATTAAGTGTGTAACTTTTTCTGCAACGTGAAAAATCGTTGCAGACCAAATGACGAACATGAGACAATATTGTTAATAGTCCTTATGGAATGTGATGCCATACGTTTTTCAGAATACGATATTTTATGCTCTCTTTGTAAAGTAGAATCTCAACAAAAAAGAATATGTACTTGTATATTGTACGTATGGTAGGAGTATTGAATTACCTAAGGTATAAATATAATTAATTTTAATTTTGAGGGTTTCTTCTCAGTATAAGAAAGCATATTGTAGTGTCTTTGTCCTTAAAAATGTAATTGACTTTATTCCTGTCATTTATAATCTCTCTGAATGTCCTCTCAGATCTAGTGTGGTAGCTAAGAAACTTCGGTTTTTTAATCTAATCGCGTCGAAATTGAATTCAGTTTATGCTCGGAAAATTACGCGAAAGTGGGTTAACATTTATTTAGCAAAAAAACTTCTGAAAGTTCTGACCATTCCTGTTTGGTTTTGACAATTAAAGGTAAAAAAAAATACTATTAATATTCAAAATTACGGTTTAGAATAAAATGGAAAGTAACCAAAATTCCGTGTGAAGTTTTTCAGTTTTATTTGGTACACGCGAACAGTCTTACAATCAGATAAGAAAAAAAAATGAAATTTCGTTTCATTGAAAAACACAAAAATCCAATGTGAAACATTTCCTGGGTCTTTGAATTCAATCTCGACAAATAAATTTTAAATTTCCAAGTTAATCGCTTCTAATTTTGTTGTGTTAGTTTCTCTTCAAGTTACCATTCCATAAATCGAGCTAATTAATACTGTGCAAAAATTTTGCCGTATTGAAAGAATCGAATTAATTTAAACCCTGTCAACGTAAGTTTTTTATGAAAAAAATAGCATTGATTCAAGTCAACAAATAAGAAAAGAATTTAGAATGGTACTCGTGAATTTAAAATTAACTGAAGTTCGCAAACTCGGGAACTTGCAATTTGGGTTTAGAAAAACTCAATAAGTGAATTTCGTGCCAAATTATGTGCTTCCAAGCAAATTCGTTGCCATAAATTAGGAATTAAAAAGTAATTTGCACCTGACACTGGCGGTTTAGGAATTAACTATGTAAATTTTATTCTCGGAAATATTCACTGAGTTGAAAAGAGTAATTGAACGAATTACGATTAAATGATAACGCCAACTTTTACTAAACTGAGAAATTGTAAATCCATTTATTTAAATTTCAGAATCAATTCTCACGATTTTGAATTCTACAGATTACATTGTCCAACGGGAAACAGAGAGAATGATTTCTTGATTTAATTGCCGGGAAGGTGCCCCTTGAACGATATTGAAATTACGTAAGCGGAAATTGAACGAAAGCAAACGTCGAATGCGACTTGAACTCATACAATTATTTAATTGTTTAAAGTATTAGTGATATAGGTTATTTTTCTGGTAAACTCAATTAGTTGTTTAGAATGACTTCTTATACAATGAACTACTAAATTAAGTTGTAACAATTAACTGAAAAGTGTAAGAGAAGTTTAACTCTATTATAGGAATAAGTGAATTAATTATTAAGTATAAAATGGCTAGAGGAGGCCAAAGATTGTAACAATAAAAGAATATGCAATTAAATTTTATTCGTTTTGACTTAACGCGTTGAGTTTCTAGTATTTATCAACTTATTTCATCATTTCTTATCTCAGTGTCGCAATTGAAAATTATCTAGTTTTTTTATTTGTTTTTGAAACTCTAATTCCTTCTCAATTTATATTTCGGATCGGAACGATCGATCTCAAAGACGAAATCCACACAACACTAATTAGTTTAACGAAATGTATTATTTGTAAATTCACATTCGTGTGTGTTCTGTTTAGTTAACATGTCACTTACTGCTTCGAAAATACAGCAACCGAAACCTGAGTTATCAATTAGATAAAAAGTGTACGTAATAACAACTATTGGTGGTGTCAATGTAAAGTGCAGTGCACAGAGTATTGTGCAATCCATTTCAACTCGAAAAATTCTGTATCCGTTCCGCTTGACGGCAATGTTACAAATTCTTAGAATGCGGCCAGTAAATAAGCCCGTAAAACAATCACAATTTAGCACAGGGCTAATTAAAATTTCAAAACCGTACCGGAGACTTCCCGTATTCAACTCAATTCTAAAACTCGAACTTTATGAAAGAGTTATCAAAGCATTTCTAAGAAACCCAAGTCACAAAAAGCGAATTGATAAAATTTCGAGCATTTGAATTCTCTGATTTGTAAACCCATTAATTGATTGCTACTCGCCAGCTAAGACCCCAGTCTAACGCGTATTTTCGTAAAGAATCCGAGCTAGCAGTCCATAGGGCCTAGGGAAGGTATCCGGAGAATAGCAAAAAAAACAGTGCAATACTAACGCAACCGCTAAACTATCCCCGACAGGAAGATCTAACTCACACCTTAGGGAAGCGGAAAGGGACTAACCGTTTCGATATACTACGACGGACTGATATTTTTCAAATGTGGCACTTCTCGGGTCCCTAACTGAATGTTAATCGGAAATAATATAATAATGAAGTTTGACACAATGGAATCACAAATAATGTCAACGATTTACTGCATTCATTCATCGAGTGAACAACCACAATGCACATAATATATGTGTAAGAAACAATTTATAAATATTACGGACTGGATCGTCTAGCGAGTGAAGCAACGACGATGTGCGAGGCTGCCCGCTGTTTTAAATTCTAAACTTGAAACTTATTTCAAAATTGTATTATAAATACTATGGATTCTCATACTTACAATTAGTCCAAAAAAACTGTAGCTAATTTATGAGGCATTCCAGTCTTTCAACAGCGACGCTCGAAGATTTGATCTGATTACACTTTGACTTGCTTCTGGGCGCTCGAGCTCGCTTCCTTGTCCCTCGACTTCTTCGTTGGAAGACTATCAGCTCGGACAACATCGGTGTTTCCCTGAGAAGACCAAGTAATAATATCAGTTTTTATATGTTTATCTTCTCATTGACGAGTGAGGTTCGCAGATTGTCACATTAATTATGGCGATTTTACCGTAAGTTTATATAATCATCATCAGAAACCTGATCCGGATAAATAACGAAGAACTGGGACATGCAGATTAATACCAAAAAATCAAGTCAATTATTGGAGGAATGAGATATTTAACACACTAGAAATCTCAGATCATTTTCGGTATAGATTATAGATGGTCTACGCCTACTAGCAATAGTAACGCATAATTCTCCAGACAATTAACAAAAAGTTTGATAATTCTCCAGACAATTAACAAAAAGTTTGATAATTCTCCAGACAATTGACAAAAAGTTTGATAATTCTCCGGATGATTATCCGATTTATATCTGCATGTCAATGTCAATTATCGATTTCTTTTTACAATCATTTCATTTTTAATATCAAAATTACACATTTCGGAACCAAGTCTACTACGAAAAATTTAAAGTACTAACCAACTTGAGCATCTGCTCTTCCCACTTTTTGATTGCAGTTTTATAAGCCGCAGCTTCACGTTCATACTGCGCTGCATAAGGAGCTTTTTCAGACTCTGGTACGGTCTTCCATTTAACACTCAATTCTTTCAACTGATTCTTTGCATGTTCACGTCCTTTACCCGGATCTGGGGTGAACTTGGCCTTAATAAACTGCAGAAAAGGTGTGGCTGGTTTCTTGGGTTTTCCCAAACTCTCTAGTCTCTGTCGACGCTCTCGCCGCTCTCGCTTCAATTGTTTCTCAAGTTTTAATTGCTCTTCCTTATCTTTGACTTCTTGGGGTACAGCTTCATTGTATTTAGCCAATAGTTTAGTATAAGGACCCATTTCTGCATGAAATGCATTTGAGTAGTGCTCTTTACTCGCGTCATCCAATTTGGACCATTTTTGTCCAATCAGCTTTATCAAATCTGCAATTAGAAATGTCGTCGTAAAATTAGATACGGTCAGTTAGCAGTTTCCTGGAAATACATATAGTACATTAGTACAAGTAAAGTCTACATAAAAATAAGAGATCCAGGGACCAAAAACGAAGTTTGTTTATAGAAAAATATGGCAAACATTTATTCACTGAATTCAACAAATTCAAATTCAAATTCAAATTTATTCAACGCAAACAAAACCCTTAACAAAGGAATTACATTGGAGCTCAATAT